>JAKUCM010002214.1:0-50941 GCA_023374145.1 Lepidium sativum | reverse complement strand
ACTCAACTTGTAGACTTTTCTTTCTTTTCCCTTTGATTAGAAAACCTTCCGGTTGTGTAACATAGACTTCTTCCTTTAACTCTTCATGTAGGAATGTTGTCTTAACGTCAAGATGATGCATTTCCCACCCACTTTTAGTTGTCCAAGCAATGATAAACCGTATAGTCTCCATTCTAGTAAACCGGTGCAAAACACCTCTTCGAAATCTATACCATACTTTTAAACATAGCCTTTTGCAACAGTATAGCCTTGTGTTTGTTTATGCTACCATCCAAATTTCTTTTTACTTTGAAAACCCATTTTAAACCTATTGGCTTAACTCCATTCGGTAGATCAACAAGATTCCAAGTCTCGTCTTCTCGGACTGATTTTAGCTCCGCCTTACAAGCATTAATCCATATTTGTGACTTACTTGCTTCTCAGAAATCATAGGGTTCTTCATTAACAAGTAACAGAAGGTAGGCACTCTCATGCTCACAAAGGAGAACAAAATCCTCCAAGTACCTTGGTTTCTTTATTTCCCTAGAAGATCTTCGAACAGATAACCCTTGAGTCTTGGTAATACTATCTTCCTCCTCTTTGATGATTTCTTCATTCGTGAGCTCGTCTTTTTTCATGAAGTCTTCACTTATAATCACATCTTGAGTTACATAACTCTCTTTTGGTCCTGAATCATTCCACTTCCAACTTTTGTTTTCATCAAAAACAACATCACGACTAACAACTATCTTTCGGTTTGTAGGATCATACAACCGATATGCTTTTGTTCCAGGCTCTATCCCTAGATGTACCAACATACGGGAACGATCATCTAAATTCTTAATATGAGGATCTTCTATTTTAGCATACCCCAAACAACCAAATATTCTTAGATGTTGTAGTCTCGGTTTTCTTCCTTTGAAAGCTTCGTATGGGGTTTAATCTTTCAATGATCGTGTAGATACTCGATTAATGATATATGTAGCATGTCTCACAGCCTCTCCCCATATTGCTTCAAAATATTTCGAGTCGTCTCCATCAAAGTACGATTTCTTTTCTTAACAACTCCATTTTGTTGAGGAGTATATGGCGCTGTCATTTTTCTTTAAACTCCGGTTTTATCACATAATAATTTGAAATCATGTGACATGAACTCCCCTCCTCTATCAGTTCTTAAAATCTTAATGTTCAATCCGGTTTCTTTCTCAATGAAAGTCTTAAAACACTTGAATTTCTCAAAAGCTTATCCTTTCTCCTTCAAGAGAATGCTCCACATAAACCGAGAGTGATCATCAATAAGAACAAAGATATATTTTTTATTTGCTGGGGTGGGAGGTAAATCAAAGGTCCACACAAATCACCATGAATCAAATTTAACACCTTTTGTGCTCGAAACAATGTAATTTTCGAAAAGGGTTATCTAACTTGTTTAACAAGTCAACATGAAGAACATTGTTCTTTCTCAATTTTGAATTTCGGAATTCCTTTCACCAAACCCTTCATTACCATTTTTTCATAGTACCATCACCAACATGTCCAAGTCTAGCATGCCATATAGTTGTTTCGTTACATGATTCAATTTGTAGACATTTCTCCACGTCAACCTCCATGTGAAATTTGTAGAGTCGGTTCCTTGATCTTAAAGCTTTTATCATCATCTTTCCTTCTCGATCATAAAGATGTAGATATTCTCATTTAATCTTAATCTCACAACCCGATTCTGCAGTTTGTCCAAGACTAACTATATTGTTTCTCAACCCCGATATGTAATAAACATTGTTTAAGACTTTCAAATCTCCATTAGTACAAAGGAAATTGATCGAACCTCTTCCTTTTTTGTCAATCCAGGAATCATCTCCAAACCTTACATTTTCCGAAATTGTTTCATCAAGAGTAGAGAAGAAACCTTTTACTCTTGACATATGGTTACTAGCTTCATTGTCTAAGTACCATATCTTGTCACTATTTGTTTCTAACTTCTTTGGCTCAACTTTTTTCTCGTTTGGTAACACTACTTCATGCATAAATAGTTCATTACCATCTTGAGTCTCCTCCTCCTCATCCTTATAATTCTCATAAGCCTCTTTAACTTTAACCAAACGGGCGAGATACTTACTAGCAAAATGTCATTTCTTATCACATCGATAACAAAAATTTTGAGAGAAATCTTCTCTTTTCTCCATTGTTGTTATTACTTTGGCCTCGGCCTCTTCCTCCTCCTCCTCCTCTGTGGCCACCTTGTCCTCTACCTCGTCCATATCCATTATCATCTTGTTGATCCATATTAGCATACATCAATTTTCCCTTATCATGTTCAAGTTGTTCAACTTTCCCTCATCATTTATGGTCATGTTTGTTACAACGAACGATCCAAGTCGGTTTAAATAAGCTCATAAACATGAACATTTGTGTATTGCTATGGAGGAAGAGATTCGTTCTATTGAAGATAGCAACACTTGGGAACTTGTTGAGTTGCCGGAATGAGCAAAAGTTGTGGATGTTAAGTGGATCTACAAGACGAAGCTTAATGAGAAGGGTGAGTTTGAAAAATATAAAGCGAGACTCGTAGCAAAGGGATTCAGACCTAATTTCATGAGATTTTTTTTCCACCCGTTGCTAAATGGGATACTATTCAACTGTTATTCGTGTTGCTGCACAAAAAGGACGGAAATTTACCAATTTGATGTTAAGAGTGCGTTCTTACATGGTGAATTGGAAGAAGAGGTATTTGTTGAACAACCTAAGGTTTCTGAAGTTGCAAGTGAATCAAACATGGTGTGTAAGTTGAATAAGGCCCTTTTTGGTATAGTAGAATCAAAG
Source organism: Lepidium sativum (assembly GCA_023374145.1). NCBI lineage: Eukaryota > Viridiplantae > Streptophyta > Magnoliopsida > Brassicales > Brassicaceae > Lepidium > Lepidium sativum. Next base: position 48,142 of record JAKUCM010002214.1, on the reverse strand, counting down.
GATTCTTCTTGTCTAATGATTTCCAAAAATGCTATTGTGGGCATATTCTTTTCATGAGACCCAAAGGCACACTTGCTCTGATTGTTAGTCTTTATGTGGACGACTTGATATATACAGGAAACTCCAATGATTTAATTATGAGTTTCAAGGAGTCAATGATGAAAAAGTTTCCAATGAGTGATCTTGGTCTAATGAAATACCATTTTTGGAGTGGAAGTGGTTGACGATGATCAATGGATTTTTAGTGGTCAAGAGAGATTTTCTAGGTAGTTGTTACAGAATTTGGAATGGAAAATAGCAACTCTGTACAAAATCCGTTAGTTTTGGGACAGAGGTTGTCGAAGGAGAATGCTGGAAACAATGTTGATTCCACTGAGTTCAAACAGCTGATACATGAACTGCCCAATAAATCCCACCTTCTTGCTGCCCAAAGAGTCTTGACGTATGTGAAGGGTCCTATGAAGTGTTGGGTAAACTTCAAGATAAGATTCAAGTAGATATCCTTAAAGGAAATAGGAATCTAATTAGTTAAGATCCTTATCTATAATGGAAATTAGATTAGGAGAATCAAAAGAGAATATGTTGTTCTTATCTATAAGGAAAAATAGAATAAGAAAACTATATATATATATTGATCGATTAAGGAAGAGATCAATAGAGCTTGGTGTTTAGTTTTGTAAAGGATTTTCTAAACATTAATAAAGGAAGGATTCTTTAAACAAGTGTTGGTTCTAGTTTGATTCTTGATTTGGTATCAGAGCAAAAATCCTGAAGAGAAAAAGGAATTTCTTCGAATCATGGCAGAATCAAAATCTGAAGTCAGTTCAATGACTTCATCATCCGCGGTTAAATGTCCCATGTTAACCACGACGAATTACGCTGTCTGGACGTTAAGAATGAAAGCGACACTAAAGGTCCACAAAGCTTGGATTGCGATTGATCCAGGAACAGATAATAAGGAGAAGAATGATGTTGCAACAGCTTTGTTGTATCAATCCATACCAGAAAATCTTACGCTACAAATTGGTGAAAAGGACTCACCAAAAGATATTTGGGAATCGATAAAATCGATTAATCAGGGAGTAGAACGTGTTAAAGATGCACGTCTTCAAACTCTAATGTCTGAATTTGAGCGTTTGAAAATGAAAGATTCAGATACTATCGATAGCTTTTCAGGAAAGATATCAGAGATAGCATCGACAGTAGCCTCCTTAGGACAACCTCTTGATGCACCAAAGCTGGTGAAGAAGTTTATGAATAGCTTACCTTCTAATAAGTTTATACATCTCATTGCTTCTCTTGAACAGGTCTTGGATCTAAACAAAACTAGTTTCGAAGACATAATTGGGAGGTTTAAAGCATTTGAGTCTCGTATTAACGGAGAAGTTGCTGCACAAGAAACTCAGCAAAATCTGTTATACACACACGTTGACGGAGATAATGGTAAAGGTAGAGGTCGAGGCAAAGGCTGAGGACGTGGGAAAGGGAACAAAAGCAGAGGACGTGGATATGGAAATGGTCCAAGGAATTCTCAACACAAAGAACAAAAGGACAGATCTCATATTATTTGTTTCCGATGTGAAAAACCGGGTCACTTTGCATCCGCTTGTCCAATAAAGATTGACAAGAGTCAAGAACTCAACAAAAACGAGACTGAAGATGCAGATACAGCCTTGTATATGCATGAATTTGTGTTCTTGAATGAGGAGAATGTAATACCAACAAAGTATGAGACAAATAAAAGGGAAGATGGAATTTGGTATTTGGATAATGGTGCAAGTAACCATATGACAGGAGAGAAAGGATACTTTTCTGAACTGAATGAAAACATCAATGGAAAGGTAAAGTTTGGTGATGGCTCGTGTGTAAGTATTGAAGGAAAGGGATCAATACTCTTTGAAGCAAAGAATGGAGAACAAAGACTCTTAGCGGACATATACTACATTCCAACATTGAAAAGTAACATTCTAAGCCTAGGACAAGCTACTGAATGTGGGTGTGATGTGAGAATGAAGGCTGATTACCTCACGCTACACGATCAAAATGGTTGCTTGCTGGCAAAGGTAACACGTTCTCCTAATAGATTGTACAAGATCGGGCTCAAACTTGGCATACCAACGTGTTTACATTCAAAGATAGATGAAGAACCATGGAAATGGCATGCAAGACTCGGTCACATTAGTTTCAAAGCACTTAATTCAATGACTATACATGGAATGGTACAAGGAATGCCAGAAATCTCAAGTAAAAAACGGTTGTGTGAGTCGTGTCTAGTAGGGAAACAGACACGACAAGTGTTTCCAAACTCAACGCAATATAGGTCTACACGAGTTTTGGAGCTGCTACACGCAGACTTATGTGGACCTATATCGCCTGCCACTCCTGCTAGAAATCAATATATCTTTGTAATAGTGGATGATTACACTAGGTACATGTGGACAATTCTACTCAAGGAGAATAGTCAAGCTTTCGAAAGGTTTCAAGCGTTTAAGGCTCATGTGGAGAAGGAGTGTGACAGAAAAATTGTGACTCTACGCACTGATAGAGGTGGGGAGTTTACCTCGAAAGACTTCCAAGATTTCTGTAGCATTAATGGAATCAAAAGACACCTTACAGCTCCTTATACTCCTCAACAAAACGGAGTTATTGAGAGGAGAAATCGCACATTAATGGAAATGACGCGGAGTATTCTTAAGGCTATGAATGTTCCAAATTACTTGTGGGGAGAACCTGTAAGAGATTCAACTTATGTGATCAATAGGGTTCCTACTCGAGCTCTAAAAAATAAGACACCATATGAATGTCTAAAAGAAAGAAAGCCAAGTATTGGACATCTTAGGGTCTTCGGATGTATTGCTCACGCAAAAGTAGAAGCTGAGCACTTGAAGAAGCTTGCTGATCGTTCAGTAATGCTCGTTCATCTTGGAATAGAACCTGGAAGCAAGGCATATCGACTTTATAATCCAACCACAAGGAGAGTGGTTGTAAGTCGTGATGTAATTTTCAATGAGAAGGAGTCTTGGAATTGGAAGGGAGCAGACAACGAGGGAGATCAACCAGGGATGTTTTGACTAACTTGGGGAGCTGCTGTTGACAACGGACAAGGATCATTCGTGGACAACAGTCCATATCCTGAAGTTGATCAAGAAGAAACAGAGATAGAAGATCAGCAAAATCATGATTACGTCGAAACAGAGTTAGTTCCACTACGACGTTCAACACGAACACGAAATCCACCTAACTATCTTACTGATTATGCTCTTCTTGCTGATATAGAATGTGAGTTTCTTCAACTGTCACTCAATGACGAGCCATCAAACTACCATGAAGCAAAAGATTCAGTTAAATGGATAAAAGCATGTCAAGAAGAGTTAAAATCGATTGAAAAAAACAAAACATGGGATTTAGTTGAGAAACCACAAGGTGTGAAAGTAATTGGTCTTAAGTGGGTTTTCAAGATCAAGAGGAATGCTGATGGAACAATTAACAAATTCAAAGCTAGACTTGTTGCTAAAGGGTATGCACAAAGGGAAGGAATTGACTTTGATGAGGTATTTGCACCGGTTGCAAGGTTAGAGTCAATCAGAATGTTAATTGGATTAGCAGCCTCATATGGATGGGAGATTCATCACCTTGATGTAAAGACTGCATTTTTACATGGTGAACTAACAGAGGTTGTTTATGTTTCACAACCTGATGGGTTTGAAAAGAAGGGAGAAGAATACAAAGTTTCAAACTCAAGAAAGCTCTCTATGGTCTACGTCAAGCTCCTCGTGCTTGGAATACAAAACTCGATAAAATTTTGAGGATGTTAAAGTTCGAGAAATGTCAGAAAGAAAGTTCCGTGTACCGCAAGGAAGAAGGAGTTAAAATTCTAATTGTAGCTGTATACGTAGATGATCTTTTCGTGACAGGCAGCACATTGGAGTTAATCAAAGAGTTTAAAGATGGGATGTCCGAAAGCTTTGAAATGTCTGACCTTGGTAAACTTACTTATTACCTTGGTATTGAAGTAAGTCAAGGGATTAATGGGATTGAGATTAAGCAAGAGGCCTATGCTCGTCGAATACTAAAGGAAGCTGGTTTAGATGAATGTAATCCGACACACATACCAATGGAGTTCGGTTTGCAAATGTCAAAAGGATTGGATGAGTTAGAGATTGATGCGACCATGTATAGAAGAAGGATTGGATGCTTGAGATATCTCTTACACACACGACCAGACCTTTCATTTTCAGTAGGGATTCTAAGTAAGTACATGCATAATCCGAAAGAATCACATGGTAAAGCTTTGAAACAAATCCTAAGGTATATTCAAGGAACAGTGAGCTATGGGATCATATACAAGAAAGGATCATCAGACATTGTTGGCTATAGTGACAGTAGCCATAACACAGATCCTGACGACGGAAGAAGCACCACAGGACATGTATTCTACCTCGGTGAATCTCCCATAACTTGATGTTCACAAAACAGGAAATTGTAGCTTTGTCTTCATGTGAAGCAGAGTTCATGGCAGCTACAGAGGCAGCTAAGCAAGCCATTTGGATACAAGACCTGCTGAGTGAGATCACAGGGAAGAAGCATGAGAAGACGATGATCCGAATTGACAACAAGTCCGCTATCGAGCTCACCAAGAATCCTGTTTTTCACAAAGGAGTAAACACATTCACAAACGGTTTCATTTTATCCGTGAGTGTGTAGAGAATAGATTGATTGAAGTAGAGCATGTACCTGGAGAAGAACAGCGTGCAGACATTCTTACTAAAGCCCTGGCGAGAATCAAGTTTAAGAAAATGAGAGACATGATTGGAGTTCAAGATCTCTTGAAGAACAACTTGAAGCTTAAAGAGGTGAATGTTGGGGTAAACTTCAAGATAAGATTCAAGTAGATATCCTTAAAGGAAATAGGAATCTAATTAGTTAAGATCCTTATCTATAATGGAAATTAGATTAGGAGAATCAAAAGAGAATATGTTGTTCTTATCTATAAGGAAAAATATAATAAGAAAACTATATATATATATATATATATTGATCGATTAAGGAAGAGATCAATAGAGCTTGGTGTTTAGTTTTGTAAAGGATTTTCTAAACATTAATAAAGGAAGGATTCTTTAAACAAGTGTTGGTTCTAGTTTGATTCTTGATGAAGTACCGTATGCATTATACTAAGTGAGGAAATTTAGATCTCGAGGGCTTCATGGACAGTTATTATGAAGGCTGTCCTGATGATAGAAAGACTACCTCTGGGTATGTTTTTCTTTTGGGAGGAACATTGTTTATTGGTGCTCTAAGAAATAACCAATTGTTACGTTCTCTACCACAGCCACAAAGGCAGAATTTGTTTTAGCTGCATATGGAGCATGTCAAGTTGTTTGGCTGTGTAATGTCTTAGAACAAATTGGTGAAGAACAGACAACGACAACTACTTTGTATTGTGATAATAGCTCTGTGATTTTTTAATCTAAAAATCCAGTTCTACATGGACAGAGTAAGCATATTGATGTTCGCTTCCATTTCTTGAGAGAGTTAGTGAGGAAGGGAGAAATTCTACTGAAGTATTGCACAACACATGATGAGCTTGCAGATTTAATGACAAAAGCTGTTAAATTGGAGAGTTTCGAGACACTCCGTACTCAAATGGGTGTACAAGAACGAGATGTAAACTGAATGAAGGGATTTCAGTTTAAGGGAGGGATTGAAGTATCAAGGTTATGAGTTCAGTGTTTGCTTCAATTATAAGTTCACTTAATCTTTCACATTTCTGCTTTTATTCTTTTTAAACTTAAACCATTCATATTTTCTTTTACGTTTTTTTGTATTGTCTTTACTAGACACAATCATCCTCAACAGACACTTGCTGTGTTCTTCTTCTTCTTTGAAGTTTTTTGTGTTCTCAAAGTTAACAAAGAGATATAATAATTTCAAATTCAAGATTTGATGGTATAAAACCCTTTCAGAAATAGGCATATGCCGGTAAGAAGCAGAGAAGACACTGTATTCTGTAGTAAACAGCGAAAGAAAACTTCGCTTTGCCTTCACTGCACGGCTCCATGGGTTTAAAACCTCGCTCTCGATCTTTATATATACTTCCCTTTACTCACTGTTCTTTATTATTACAAGCAATGTGGGATGTCAAATTAGTAAGGATACAACTTAGTAAGCCAATTCTAAATTAAGTCCCAATAAATTGATTTGCCGCGATGGAGCAACTAAACACGATAGAATAGACTACTAGTATTTTTTCTTTGCTTTTCGTTTGGTAAAACTCTACCAGTTGTTTATAAACCGGAAGTTACATGTAGTCTAACCCCATTTGTTATCTTGTTTATAACTTAAGATTGTCATCTTCATCATCCGTAGCTCTGACCAGTTGATGTTAAGCCCATTCTAATAAAGCCCAATAATATTGTTGATGCTGTGCCATCCAAAGACAGAAGGGTCAAGTGAGTCAATTTGTAAAGTGTAACAGTTTCATGTTTTAAACGAAATATAGTGAATTTATGATAACGGACGAATCTTTAAAGTTTAAATCTTACCGTATACGTTCAACTAGGAGTTACTCTATAAATTGTTTATGTCTTTTGATATACAATCTATCTCAATCAAGCAATTCTCTCTATCTCTCCCTTTCCTCATAATAGAAATTACAATCAGTGCAATGGCAGGTAGGATAAGATCTTTTTTCTCTGCGATTCTAGTTATGGCTCTATGTGCCACTACTCTATTGAGGCCGGGACTAGCCGAGGTTTCCGTAACACCTCCATTACCTTCCATTCTTGGTTCTCCAATTGATCTTGCTAAGTGTTGGTCATTGATCATCAACATTCAAGGCTGTGAAACACAAATCATTAAATCTGTTTTATCTGGTAAGTTTGAAAACATTGGACCAGCATGTTGCGAGGCGTTTACGAAAGTGGATGCAATGTGTTGGCCAAAGATGTTTCCATTGAATCCATTATTCCCTCCTCTTCTCAAGGATGTGTGTGCTCATATCAGTGTAGCTCCTCCCATACATACAACAAATCAATTCTCCGTTGCCCCTGTTTCTGCGGTTGATCTCACAAAATGTTTGTCATCACTTGTCAACATTCAAGGTTGTCTAACTGAAATTTACAAATCAGTTTCTACAAGAAAGTTTGATAATGCTGGATCAATGTGCTGCAAGGCATTTTTAGCTGTAGATGCAAAATGTTGGCCACAGATGTTTCCGCTAAATCCATTCTTCCCTCTTCTTTTCAAGAATGAATGTTCTCGTATCAGCGTAGCCGCACCTACACACCAGTGAAGTAGCTATGAAAACCATATCATTCGAAATACTTTAAATTAGGCTTCTTATTATAGCTTCTATTTCCAGTAATTTATGTGTTTGCTATATTGCAATCAGTCATGGAAGATATCTACATGCTTGTTTGGTTTGCTTAAGATTTTATTATAACAATAATATAAAAATTCAAGATGCATTGATCTCACAACTTCATGTTTTTTTTAGTCTCCTAACTTATAACACTGCCTAAAGCAACATAGCACATAGTCCATAAAACTAATATGTAAAAAGCAATCGAGAGAGGAACAAACTCCTACCTCTCTTAAAGACATTTCATGGTGAAGAGAGAAAAATAAGGGAACCTGTCAGACCGCCGTGCAACCACCCCGGTTAGGTAGAACCGAACCGAGTAACGCTCCTCTACAGCATATATGCGTCTGGAGATGATCGTACCCGTTATCACGTTCTGATCGCACGCGTCATGGATCATCCACCAGGTTTAAGGCATGTCTCTTTAGAAATAAAGGACACAGTGGTACAAGTCTAAAGAACAGATCGTGTTCAAGTAAGGTCGTGACCATCACTGTTGTCTTCATCTTATATATACTGCAAATGTCGATTTCAGATTAGCGATGTCAGACTTTTGTGGAGCACATGGCATGAAGTGGCTTTATTTTGCAATATACATGCCCACTTCGTTATAATTAAAGCCTAATTCTAACTTATTGTTCTGGAGAAGACAAGACGAAGAGCTTCTCTGAATTGTCCCTACTCGCTTCCTTTTGATTGCTCCATATTTTGCATCTTCAGCATAACAAACCAAAAGATTTGTTGCATTGTTCACCAGTGGATCAGAACCAAAAACAACAGTGGAGTGGGAAAGCAAGAACATGAAGGAATACTGATATGCCCCTCCGAGCTTTCGTCCGCCGCGGTAGAAGGCTGGGACCACCAGAACCGTAAGAAGCCGTCTCCGAGCTACGTGCGTCGCGGTAAGCGAAGAATAAGACATTTTCCATTTTTTTTAATTATTCCTATTTTGTGTTTTGGTAATTTTAATGTTTTAGTTTTGGTAATTTTAATGTTTTAGAACAATTTCCATTTTGTCGTTTTTCCTTTTCGGGCCTTTATAAAGTGAGGATGTTCACTAGCCCTAGGTATCAAAAACTCGGATTAGTAAGTGTTTGGTACCGAGACCCTGGCTCGAGAGACAACCAGTGGAGCTTGTTCGATTTTTCTTTTAAGTTTATTACAATCCTTCACAACCGGGGAGTTTCCCGGCGTGAATTTCGCTTACATCTCGACTAGTTCCTGTCAAATTGGTGCTCGTGAGTGTCTTAGGATCGAACACGCGCAGCCATGTCCAACCGTAGTACCGCCACGTTGAAACTTCAAACTCACGACAACCTCACCAAAATACTCTCCTCGTTAATAACCACCGTGGAAAACCTGTCCAAAACCGTAGCGGAAAACAGAGCTGACATAGACCAAAAACCGTTGACTCAAGACATGACACAGTGGCCGAAACAATTCAAAGAATCGAAGCCCTGATCCTCAAGCACGCCGAGAAAGCTCCCGTGTTGGCCTCGTCGCCAACGCCTCCGACCCGCTCCGTGTTCGGCCTACACCCGGGAGAGATGTCACATGTACGAGAAGCCACATACAGCCCGATTCCAGACCGCGACACCTTATTCAAGAAGCTCGACCTATCTCTCTTTCTAGGTGAGAAAACTTTTGGTTGGATATCCCTCGTCGAGCATTTCTTTCGCCTTGGCGGTATCGAGAAGAAGAGAAATTAGATTTAGTATCGATTAGCATTGCCGGACCAGTCTTGGGATGGTTCAATGCAGAACTTCTGAGAGGAGGATTTCGGGATTGGCAAAATTTTAAGGAACGACTCATTGCTAGGTTTAGCCGGGAAAAGCTCTACAACCCGAGTCAGCCATTTCTCGCATTACGACAAGTAGGCTCTATCTCCACTTATGTTCAAGCCTTTGAGGACTTATCTGCACAAAATCCAGGTATAGATAAAGGAATTCGAATAGGGTTGTTCATGAATGAGTTGCAACAAAAGTCTCGCGAGGTAGTGAATATGTACAAACCTACCTCCCTGTCGGAGATGATCTCAGCGGCATTTTGGACGAGCATTTTGTATGACATGGTCACAACGCATTCCAAACAAGGGTACAAGACGCCATCAACACGACCTCCGAACGGCCCGACTCCCTGGAAACTACGAGCTCCTACAACCGAAAAGACCCCGCCTCCGACATTTCCACAACCACTGCGACCGCAAAAGAGATTATCCGAGGCCGAGATGGCCATGCTCTGCCGAAAAGGGTTATGTTTTAAATGTGAGGGTAACTGGTTTAAAGGTCATGAATGTCCTAAAAAATTCTTGCAAGTTATTACCGTGGTCGATGGTTATGCTATATAAATATTGGAGATGCCGAGTGAAAATGTCTACAGCACGGAAGAACTCCGAGACACATAATAAGAATGCTACGTCCTTTCCTTTAAGTCGCTCCTCGGCCTTGACTCTCTTAAGACTACCAAAATCAAGGGCACGATCAACAACCGTCCCATCATCGTGATGCTTGAAAGTGGGGCCACTCACAACTTCATCTGACCGGGAGTTATGCATTGGTTACGTCTAAGAGTAGAAAACCAGACAGACTTGGGAGTGAAGCTGGCCGATGGATTTTCAGTACAAGGACTAGGAGTATGTCACAATGTAGAATTTGCAATGCAAGGAGTTAGTTTCACGACAGATTTTATAGCATTAGAGCTCCGGAACGCGGACATCATATTGGGAATACAATGGCTCCACACTTTGGGAACATGTGAACTCAATTGGGCGGAACGTAAGTTGGCATTCAACTACCGAGGTCAGCGAGTACTCTTAAAGGGTGATGACGACATCCAAATCACACGCCTCTCACTTAAGTCTCTGACAGCCGCGCCACCCGCGTCCCCATCCCCGCCGCAGATACCAGTCGGCCGCGCCCCGGCGCTTATCAAAGCAAGACTCGACACCCACCAGCCCGCCTTTCAGGAACCGAAGACATTACCTCCTCTACGAGATCGGGAAAACTGCATTGTGCTACAGCCAGGGATTGGACCGGTTAATATTCGACCTTATTGGTATCGTCACGCTCACAAAGAAGTTATGCATGCATTGGTGAACGAGATGCTAGTGGCAGGAACTATTCGTCGTAGTCGTAGTCCCTACTCTAGTCCAGCCTTGTTGGTAAAGAAGAAGGACAACACCTCTCTCTTATGTGTAGATTACCACGGGATCAATATAGCCACTATACCGGACAAGTTTCCAATCCCAATGATCGACCAGCTCTTAGACGAACTACATGGTGCCAAGTGGTTCTCTAAATTGGACTTAAGATCAGGGTACCATCAGATTCAAATGCATGCACCAGACATTGAGAAAATGGCGTTCCACACTCATGATGGCCATTATGAATTTCTTGTCATGCCGTTCGAATTGACAAACGCCCCAGCCACATTTCAGGCTCTCGTGAACAAAATTTTCCGACCTTATCTTCGAATTCGTTCTTGTCTTTTTCGATGATATATTGATTTATAGTTCTTCCTTGGAAGAGCATGCTAATCACTTACGTCTTGTACTACAGATTTTTGATCAACAACAACTCTTTGCTAATAGGAAGAAATGCACATTTGCACAAGATAGTGTGGAGTACCTCGGCCATGTGATTTCCTTTCAAGGGGTCACAACCGACCCGACGAAGATCGAAGCTGTCAAGGCGTGGCCTTACCCAAAAACAGTAAAAGAGCTCCGAGGTTTTTTGGGTTTGACAGGGTATTATCATCGTTTTGTCAAGAACTATGGAGATATAGCCAAACCATTGACAAAGCTGCTCAAGAAAGATCAATTCGGCTGGTCAGATTCAGCACAAGGGGCCTTCGACACATTAAAGACAGCGATGGTCATTGATACTAAGAGTTTTAACCCTATATCCTACTGCAAGTGCACAACAAACATAATAGTACTTAGGGGTCAAATTCCTTAGAGAACCATGTTACACTCTCAACTTCTATTAAATCGCAAGCTATATCAATCAAAATTAGAGAAGTGAATTCTAACAATTTTGACGTGAATGTAATCAAATAACTAAAGCAATTGGATGTCAGGTATTCATTCAGGAGTTAGAATTCTTGTCAGGGAAACTATTCAAGAACTACTCTGATCTTATTCTCAGCTTGAACATAAATAAAGGTAAATCAACTCTCGTTGAATCTACCCCTCTATTAATAACCTAAAGGTCCTAACTCTCGTTGGTTTCAGATTACAAGTAAGTTTTATTGCTTAGGTTCAATTACCCACAACCCAACCTAGCATCAACTCTCATTGGTAGTGAACGAATTGCTCTTTGAATCTAGTTTTAGTTCTTAACAATCTTCTGGAAAGTTAACAACCTAAAATCATCGACTCGGTGATCAGGCTAATTTATGCGTTAAACTCAAGTATTAGAAGGAGAATCATCTATTCATCAATCCTATTTGTTCCCCAACAGTGAATTCTAAAACCCTATAATCCCTATAGCCGATCTAAGATCTACTCAGACATATAACAATAAATCAAGCAAATCATGATGATCTGAAACTGAAATTGCATTAACAAAGAGAAAGAGGATTCAGAAATTATTCTCAAGTATGAAGAGATCTTCTTCCTAGCTTACAAAATCTTAAAACTTCTGTAAAATTCATTCTCTCCCAACTCAAACACGGCTCTCAAAATAAATTAGGGAAAAGAGTATTTATAGGGCCCAAAACAAGAGCTGAAAACAGTAATATTAGGTTTCTGCGGAAGGCATCGATCGATCATTCCTTGGTTGATCGATCGATCTTTGGACGTTGAGTCATTCTTCAGATCGTGCGCATAATCATTGTTAGATCATTGATCGATCGATCCTTGACAGATCGATCGGTCCTTCCTTTCGTGGAGAATACCGAAAAATGCTTCAAACCTCTCCAAAGTCCACCTTCAAACATGATTCCAACTCTGAACATTTTTTACTTGAAATCTCAATAAAACATAGACGAATTTCCCAAATATAACCGTAATAATGAGCTCAAAACCGACAAAATATGAGGACCACCTTGTAGGAAGATTGTAGGAAGATAACATCTCATCAGACAAATGACTCTCTCGAGATCCTGCACATCAAGTCCAAAGTGATCACAAGAATACGACTCATCAAAATCGAGACCACCTTGTACTTCCCCCAGACTTAGCAAACATAACAATCTCATGTCACAACTCAAAACAAACAATCGGAATTCCCATAGTGACTCCCTAATAAATCTAAGTGCAGTCTCATTCGAGGGAATATCAATCAAAAGGTGAAGAGTTCCTACTTCTACTCTCTAGACTACCTTCAATCTGATTCCATCTCTCTCTTTTCATAAGACCAATTCTTACCAGGAAGTTGCTTCATCGGAATTTCCTTCAGTAAGCTAATTAATAATTCACTTTAAAAATTTGTAGCGTCATTGGAAACTTTTACCCTAGGCTAACTTAATGCAAAAACTTATATCGACTATCAGAATTTTTGGCTCAAAATGCATGAACATGATGAAGAGAAACACAGAACCAAACTTACAAGGAACATCTTTCATTGAGTAAAGAGAAGGAACACACTTGATGTATTACCAATTCCCTTGACGAGAGGATTAAGTCAGGTTAGGTGTGAAATAGAAAATCAAGTAATCTGATGCAAAACAAGTGATACTAAGTTCAGGATAATGCTGAGAAAATAGAAAATCAAGTAATCTGATGTGAGTCTCAAAAGCTCAAAAATACATAAATAAAAGAAGGAAATAGTCTGAAAAATCTAGAATGAAAAGAAACAAAACAGGAAAAAGCGTTAGTCAATAAGTGTTTTCCCCAAGACTTATTTTACACCGTTCCGGTGTAAAAATAAACCAAAAGGAAGACATAAAAATGCATAAGAAATAAAAGTAAGCAAAAATAAATAATCTTAAATAAAATGAAAACAAACTGAAACAAAAGTTGGAAGTAGCGAAGAAGCTACTCAGAGCTCTCGTTGTAGCGATCGCCTGGTGCTCTGCGGCGGCGAGAAAGACGGTGATCCACGGTCTGGTAATCCTCGTCACCGTCAGACCAATGTCCAGCAACATCCGGTGGGTGGGTAGGTGCGGTAGGTGCGGTAGCATGCTCGTCACGATCGGCGTCAAGTGCACTCATACAAAAGGCAGCTGGGATCCTCCTCAATGCGTCCAGATGGTCCGTTGAATCAACCTCTTCCTCTTCTCGTTCTCTACATGCCACTCTCTGAACTGCCGATCCGTGAAATCCGGCGAGTAGTGCGGCAACCCGAGTTCCTCTTCACAAAACTCAGGAAGCAGAAAGGCAGAAGGTTGAGCGGTTGATGCTGGAGATACAAACTGAGTAGAGATGGAAGCTGCAGCTCTCCTAGATCGAGCACATGGTGCGGTTTCCTTCTCCTTGAGCTTACCAGAGATCTCAAGATGCGACAAATCAGGCTGAAACTCCACGTTATCTCTGCAGCTAACTGAAGTGATGTGAGGAGCTGGGAGGGTGAGATACATCATATGGGGTGTGTCATCGAAGAAGGTCCACTGCTTCTTCTACAGAAAGTACCCAAATCTGGCCAAGGCAGTTGTATCGATCAAATCGATCCTCTGCACAACCTCTGTCTTCCCGAGATCTAACCCATGGAACATGAAGATTGGTGTTAGGAGACTACCAATTGGCTAAACCACTCCCTTCCTTGGGTCACCTCTGTATATGCGCCTGATCAGCTCATTGGCAAAAAGATAGCCCCAGTTGATGTTCAAAGGAGGTCCTGCAGCGAGAGTAGGATCTTGGTACAGATCCGGTACCAGAGGAGAGATGTCGTCGTGCAAATACTCCAGCTGAGATTTCGTTACGCTGCCTGACTCCTCCTTTGCCGACCCGATGTGCTCGGTTGGATTCTTGATGTGAGTGAGCTTTGAAGCTTTACCCTGATACTCGTCACCTGACAACAAATACCACAATTCATTCTTCGGAGGAGAGTTCTTTTACGGTTTTTGCCCAACTGCATACTGATCAAAACCGTAAATCTGGCACAGCTCCTGAACTGTGATCATATAGGGGGCTCCTCTATACCGGTATGTGAGGTACTGTGCATAAACTGGACTGTGGGGATCGGCGCATGCATGTAGATCACATGTCGCCACGAAGTGTCGGACGACCTCGGGATACAGTGGATAAGCCTCGAAGCAGAACTTGGGCAGACCAAGATTATCCAGTAGCTGAATAACATCTTCTAGAATGCCCATCCTATGCAGTGTCTCGCGGCAAAGGAATTTTTTCGGGATCAACGTGTTTGTCAGGATTTAACGATAGAAGCTTTCGTGAAAGCCCTTCCAACCATCTCCCTCAGTTATATCCTTGTATGCTGCTGTAGTTCTGACAAGGGAGGGGGCATCCCTGTTAGCCACACTATCCACAAAGTATGTCTGTTCTGGTCTCGGCCATGGCAAACAGTCACCAAGTTGACCTCGTCTAGGCACATTGTCGTACTGTTGTGACGACTGACTGCGCTGCAGATTTGAAGATACCCGGACCTTCTTTGTAGGTTTCCTAGGATTAGAGGTTGATGTTTGAACCATCTACAAAGAAAGAACAGAGACACAACCAAAAAATGAGTTTGTGATCGAGAAAATTCACAAGAATCTGATTTGATAAGTGTACAAATGATAGGTGGTTCGATTGCTTATCTAATTAAACAATATAAACATCCAGCAATGTATCAATCGAACTACAACAAATCAAAAGCAAACCCAAAAATTTCAAAATCCCTCTAGAAATTCTCCTTCAACCTAACAAGTAATTTCTAATCGAAATTCAATAATCCAAACAGCAAGAGGGGGTCAAATCCATGTAAGAATGAGGCACATGCATTAGTTAATCGATGAGAATCAACAAGAAAACAAGTTCTCCTTTTACCCAGTTCAACCTCCAAATCAGACCAAAAATTCAAATTTAGAGGACATACCTTTGCCAATAGGAGTTATGAACCACAAAATCAGATATAGGATGAGATTTTAAGCAGATTAGGCTTTTGAATCGTCAAAAATGATTGAAAAACGAGAGAGAAATCGAGTTCTTAAAATTTTCGAAATTGAGGTTTCGCGAATTGTAACTGTTCTGCGCGTTTAAGAAGATGAACCTGGGTATAGGATCAAACGATCCCTTTGTTGATCGATCGATCTGTGCTCTTGCGAGCATATAATGATCGATCCTTACCTACTCGGTCGGGCAGTGGATCGTGCGCAAGTTCTTCTTAAATGACTCGATCGATCTGACGTTTTTTTGCATGTTGTGCTCTGGATCATGCGGTATTCCTGCTCAATCGATCCATGTTTTTCATGTCGTGCTCTGGATTGTGCGGTATTCCTGCTCGATCCATCATGTGTGCTTGGTCGTGCTTTGGATCATGCGCAACCTACTGTGTGCGTTTGATCAATCGATTATTGGTATATCAATCGATTGTAGCTTTTGAGAGATTCATACTTTTGAACAAAAACACAAAAACAAAAACGAAATCAAAGAGGAAAAACAAAAAACAAACTACCTAATAGTGGGTTGTCTCCCACTCAGCACTTTTTTACAATCATTAGCTTGACTCGGACGCCATTCAGATGGCAGAACTGCTTGACTGAGGTTTGCTCACTCCTCGAACACTGATCTCCCATCTCTCAAACTTCTTCAACTGTTCATCTTTCTTATGTATTGTCCATCATGTGGCATCCCGCAATGCACCAGTTCCATCGCGACCTATTTCCTTGACTGTGTAGACTTCACCAGTATCAATGCCAGGGCTATCTGCAAAAACTTTGATAACAAGACCGTTAACATCGTAGTTGCAGAATATGTCAAGACGATAAATGATACAAGTGTCTTGATGTTCAGCCGAGTCCCTCTCGTGTTTGCGAAACAACTCATACTGCTCGTCACAGTCACTGTCTTCTTCATCATCTCGAATCATCCCACAGAAACGACTCAATGAAGCTTAAATAGGATATGAAACATCTTTGTCAACGTTCTGCAATGCGACTCTCTGACTTAGAAAGTCTAACTTGGCCCCAAGTGTGTTGAGTAATGGCCTTCCCAACAAGATCGTAACAGCTCATTCTCTTGCCATCTCAACAACCGTAAAGTCTGTAGGGATCTTGCAATTCCCAACCAGAAGAGTGAAGTCAACAAGTCTTCCTCAAGGTACTTTGGAAAATGCATCCCCAAACAAAACAGATGAGTGATGTTCCTACATCAGCTCAATACCAAGTTTCTCCGTAGTCTCCAAAGAGATAACATTGATACTAGCTCCAGAATCGCATAAGGCATCGCTGAAAACCAGTTGTCCAACCCGGCAAGGTATAGTGAACTCTCCTTGATCTTCTACCTTCTCAAGCTCCTTAGGGTATGGAGCAGGAGGATCGTACTTATTCTCAACCGAACTCCCTGCTTCAGACTTTACCACATTGCAAGATTCTCTCGGATTCTTCTTAACCTTCCCAGGTAAAGCTCCTTGGGGACGTCTTATAACTTCAACAGTCTCAGCAACTTGGGTGTCTAGCTTCTTGATGTGCATAGAAACTGACTCAAACTTCCCATTCAGGTCATTGTAGATATTATCCATCTTAGCATTAAGCTCCCTGGTAGTCTTTTGTTGCTCAACAGCGAGTTGCTGAATCAAGGCCTTAATTTCTTCGTTCGACGTTCCTGAAGGTGCTGCTGGAGGTTGTTGTTGCATTGGCGGTGGTACATAAGGCTTGTACGGTCTTTGCCAGTTACTCTTTCCTGCGTTCGGAACAAACGGCTTCTGATTGTTCCATCTCTGGCCTGAGTTCTGGACGAATGGTTTTCCCTGAAAAGGTGACTCTTGAGGCAGTGTGGGTGCTGGAAAAGTAACATCCCGAGGGTTCTCGACGTTAGTGCTCCTTTACGAAAGGTAGTTCGGGTTATGTTCCCTGTTCTGCCAGTTGACATAGTAGACCTCCCTTTGGTCTTCAGATCCAGCCGAATCATCTTGAACCTGAGCCACTTATCTGCTGTCCTCAACCTGATTCACACCCCTCTGATTACCCTGATTTGCTCAGATCACGATATCCAACTTCTCAGCAATGTCATCAATCCTCTGAATCTCTATACTGTTTACCTTCCTAGTCCGATCATATTCCGGACAATGACTACCAGAACTTGCATCTAGGTTGTCAATCAGAGTGAAGGCTTCATCCATAGTGTTGGTCATGAAGTCCCCATTACTGGCAGCATTCAGGGAATTCTTGTACTCCCACTCGATTCCACTGTAGAAAGTGTTGAGAAGCTGCTCATCCGAGTACCCATGGTGTGGACAATCTCGCTGGTACTCCTTGAAACGTTCTCATGCTTCATTCAGAGATTCCCCAGATCGTTGCTGAAACGATGAAATCTTGTTCCTGAGAGCTGCAGTCTTGGATTTCGTGTAGAACTGATCAAGAAACGCTGCTCGAACCTGAGCCCACGTGGTGAGTGATCCTGGAGGTAGTGAACGTAACCACCTGGAAGCTCTGTCTGAGAGTGAATGATGGAAGAGCTTACACTTCACATAATCAGCATGTACACCATTAAAGCTAGTGTTCCCACATATGTCTTCGAAGTTCTCTATGTAATCTATAAGATTCTCCCCTAGAAGTCCATTGAAGACGTACTGCTTAACTAACCCAATGAGTTGATGTTTGATCTCATAATCATTCCTCTCAATAGCAAGAGGTCGAATAGCTGAGCGATTGTGATAGTGGGTGTGTGGAGTGTCCATGTCGCATATTGCTCTGCGTTGAGCAGGCTCTCGTGCTCTCCTAATCTCAGTCAACTCTCTCTGCAACTGCTGCACCATTGTGGCCATATCCTACGGATCCTGCGCTTAATTTCCTGGAGGATTCATATTACTCGCTCTTCGGTTTTCTCTACCCACCCTCGCAAGCTCTTGATTATCCAAGTTGAATAGGTGTTCAGAACCTTGACTTCTTGTCACACTCCTGGAAAAGAACAAAAACAAACAAAAAGAAAAACGTAAGTAACGATATAGACTTGAAACTATAAACAGAAAATCGAAAGGCAACTACTGGTTCCCCGGCAACGGCGCCAAAAACTTGATACTACGAGTTTTAA
This sequence comes from Lepidium sativum, assembly GCA_023374145.1. Taxonomy (NCBI): domain Eukaryota; kingdom Viridiplantae; phylum Streptophyta; class Magnoliopsida; order Brassicales; family Brassicaceae; genus Lepidium; species Lepidium sativum. The sequence goes on along the minus strand of JAKUCM010002214.1, from coordinate 29,654 downwards.
TCCTATATCCTACTGCAAGTGCACAGCAAACGTAATAGTACTTAGGGGTCAAATTCCTCAGAGAACCATGTTGTACTCTCAACTTCTATTAAATCGCAAGCTATATCAATCAAAATTAGAGAAGTGAATTCTAACAACTTGACGTGAATGAAATCAAATAACTAAAGCAATCGGATGTCGGGTATTCATTCAGGAGTTAGAATTCTTGTCAGGGAAACTATTCAAGAACTACTCTGATCTTATTCTCGGCTTGAACATAAATAAAGGTAAACCAACTCTCGTTGAATCTACCCCTCTATAAATAACCTAAAGGTCCTAACTCTTGTTGGTTTCAGATTACAAGTAGGCTTTATTGCTTAGGTTCAATTACCCACAACCCAACCTAGCATCAACTCTTGTTGGTAGTGAAGGAATTGTTCTTCTAATCTAGTTCTAGTTCTTAACAATCTTCTGGAAAGTTAAAAACCTAAAATCATCGACTAGGTGATTAGGCTAATTTATGCGTTAAACTCAAGTATTAGAAGGAGAATCATCTATTCATCAATCTTATTTGTTCCCCAACAGTGAATACTAAAACCCTAGAATTCCTAGATCCGATCTAAGATCTACTGAGACATAGAACAAGAAATCAAGCAAATCATGATGAACTGAAGCTGAATTTGCATTAACAAAGAGAAAGAGGATTTAGAAATTATTTTCAAGTATGAAGAGATCTTCTTCCTAACTTACAAACTCTTAAAACTTCTGTATAATTTGTTCTCTCCCAACTCAAAGGCGCTCTCAAAATAAAATAGGAAAAATAGTATTTATAAGGCCCAAAACAAGAACTAAAAATTGCGAAATTAGGTTTTTGTGGAAGGCATCGATCGATCGATCGATCTTTGGATGTTGAGTCGATCTTCTCAGAAACCAAGTCGTTCTTCAAATCATGCGCATAATCCTTGTTAGATCATTGATCGATCGATCCAAAGTCCACCTTCAAACATGATTCCAACTCTGAACATTTTTGACCTGAAATCTCAATAAAACGTAGAAGAATTTCCCAAATATAACCGTAATAATGAGCTCAAAACCGACAAAATATGAGGAACAACTTTGACGCCTTGTTTGACGCCTTACCCAACTTTGACGCCTTGTTTGTAATCGAATCCGACACCTTGGGCTTTGGCCTAGACGCGGTATTGATGCAAGAGCTACACCCAATAGCCTACTTTAGCTATGATCAATCCGACAAGGAACAAGCCAAGCCGGTTTACGAACGAGAGTTGATGGCCATCGTATTCGCGGTACAAAAATGGTGCCACTACCTTCTAGGTCGGCGCTTTGTGGTTTAGACAGACCAAAAGAGTCTAAAATTCTTGTTAGAACAACGTGAGGTCACCTTAGATTATCAACGCTAGTTGACAAGACTGCTGCCTTACGACTTCGACATTGAGTACAAGCACGGCAAGGACAATCAAGCAGCCGACGGGTTATCAAGAATAGTCGACCACAACACCGGATCAGGTACAGCTCTACTCCTCTCTTTGACAATCTCGTCCAATTTACAGCTCTAAGACATCTATGCCGAAATAGCCGCAAACGGCCCCATCCAAGCCTTGCTCCAACAATTCCGCGAAGGAACATTGTTGAAACCAGGATTTTCTGTTTGTGACGATAGGTTGTGGTATAAGAACCGGCTCCTCATCCCTGACGACTCTACTCACATCCCACTAATCCTCTGGGAATGTCACACAAGTCGCATGGCTCGAGAGACAACCAGTGGAGCTTGTTCGATTTTCTTTTAAGTTTAATGCAATCCTTCACGACCGGGGAGTTTCGCGGCGTGAATTTCGCTTACATCTCGACTAGTTCCTATCAAATACATACAAAAGCTTAGCTTTGCTCTATAAAATCCAAGGCAGGTAAAGTATTATTGTTGATTTCCAACTTGGTCACTAATCTTTTGTCACTCAGATCACAAACAAATCATTTCGATCGATCAAAGACATGTTTGGATGTCTAATCTTTTGTCACTCATCTTTTGGATCGATCAGAGACATGTTAACCTTCTAATCTTTTGTCACTCAGATCTTTGGATGTTGAGTCGATCTGCATTTAGAGAATCATTCAGCTGATACTGTCAAAAGCTTGTTAAGAGACATGTTTTCACCTCTGCTCTTCAATTTTTCTTCAAACCGACGTTTGATCTTGCTATCAAAGGTTATACCCTAAAAATGCAGGGAAAAGCAAGAAGTTCTTCCACTTCAGGGACCATATACTGATGTACATTGTAAATGCATAATGTTGGCCACATATGTCTCATTGCTGATAGCTTTACATGACCAATGAGATTATTGAACTATGCCCTATTTGCACGTGTGTTTGATCTATTAAAAAAAAAAACAGAGGTACTTTGCATTATATAGATCCCATCAAAGGGAAAAAGCCATCCAGAAACTGTCGAAGCCCAAAAGACCAAAGAGTTTTGAAAATAGATTTCAACTCTGTCAATAGTACCTCCTCCGTATATCGATCATTCCTAACATTAAGAAATAGACACATTGTATAAATAGTCTTTTAAACACGAGAACTGATGGGGGTTTAATTGTTTTTCAACCTTCCAGAAATAAGTGTATGCCGGTTAGAGGTAGAAAAGACATGGTATTCTTTAGTAAAAGGCGAAAGAATAGTTCTATTTGTCTTCACTGCAAAGCTCCATGATTATTGAAAGCTAACTATTGCTCTTTATGTATACATCACTCTATTCACTGTTCCTGAATTTCGCAACCCATGTGGGACTTACATCAAATTTGTAATGAACAAAATATTCATGGGTATAATTTAGCAGAATATGGGCCATGCTTGATTATATATTTGTAAGTCCATCCCAGATTTATTGCTCAATAGATTGATCTGGCACGTTTGACCAACTAAACAAGATAAAAACGACGACGAAATTGTTTATAACCGAAGGTTACATTACATCTACTTTAATCAGAAAATTGTTATGTGGTTCATTATTCGTAGCTCTGGCCAATTGATATTAAACCCAATTTTAGTAAAGCCGGGTGATATTATTGATGTTCTGCTATCAAAAAAATGTATAAAGTGAGTCAATATGTAAAGAGTAACAGTTTTACGTTTTATATGAAGGATTGTGAATTTGTGATAACGAACGGCACTTTAAAGTGGAACTCTCTCGTAATGAATATACCGTATACGTTCAAATTAGAGTTACTCTATAAATTGTTTATTTCTTTTGATACTCAAAACCATCTCAATCAAGCAATTATATTTGTATCCCCCTCTGGTTGGATCGTCTTCGTATAGATCATTGCGGGCGAGGATCCAATCATTTTTTCCCCTTCAAGAAATTTTTTACTCAAAACATTTTTTACCTGCACATGGAGAAAGCAAGTTCAGTTTGATATAAAGGGTTTAGAAGCTTACCTCCCAAGTGTTGCTTATTGCGGCTTGGATTACTCCTTTTGTCGGGTGGTTCTTCTTTGATTAGCAAAGAATATAGCACGCTTTTCCAAGGCTTGCTGCTGGTTTTGTTTAACTGAGGATCTTCTTGTACTAGTGTTTTCTCCATGTCCTTATTGGAAGTCTTTTCATGGTTCATTTGTGGCATTTCTTCACTAGTCTTGTTTTCCATGTATTCTCTTTGGACCAACATTTGTATGTGATTATCCATTGGTTCTTCTTTGATTTAAAAAGTGTCTCCAATATTTCTTGCCTCCTTTGTAGCTCCTATACCTGTCTCAAAATCCTTTCAAAAAGGCAAGTGCATCATAATAGAATTGGAAGATTTCATCAAATCAGAATTATCTAGACTATTACTAGATTTGGGTGAGTCCGTTTTCAGCTCTAGTGTTGGGGTTTTAGCCTCTTGTCTAATTGGGCATTTCACAGCAAAATGACCTCTCTTGTGACATCTATAACACACCATGGCTTCCGAGAAGGCTTGGAAGACTTTACATGGCACTAGAAAAGATTGTGGTTTGTTTGTAGGTGCCTCCTAATCAACTTGGTTAGATTTCTTTTGAGCATCTTTGCCTTTCGTATATTCCAAGATCAAGTGTTTTAACTTATGAAAATAAACATTCAATTTCTTCATAAGGTCACATGTACTTACGTTGGAGTAATCTATTGCTGGTTTGGCAACGGCTTGTGGCATACGAGTTATGACTTGATCCTTTTGGATTGAGTTCTCCCACGTTGGAAAAAGCTTGTCTATGTATCCATGTTGTTTACACCTATAACATATTAGTTCTAAAGAACTTTTAGAGGATAAACACGTACCTTGGTCTGTTGCTTTGGTGTTGTTCACAAGTTGCACAATTTTAGGTGTGAAATTGTCTTGGCTTGCTTTGTTTGCTTGGTAAGTGGATTGACTATGTTTTATCAACCTTTATAATGAGTATTCTTCATACGTAATCCATTTTAATTCTCCCCACGTTCTGATTTTAGGCTCTTTGTAGTGCCACTGTGCATTTGCCTTTTTACTCCACCATTTAAATGCTTCTCTGTGTAAGGTGCTTAAGGCGTATGTAGCTTTTCCTTCTCAATAATCTTCCATATCATCTTTGATGAGGGCATTAAGCCGGTTGAACTAAGCAGGCCAATGAATCGAGCTAGGACACACAAGCTTAGAGAACAGCTAGGAGAATCTGTAGCTAACATCTTGAACAAGGAGGAGAACGCGTCCTCCCCGGAACGCTCCAAGAACGCTCCCTTCCCGGAACGCTCTAAGATCGACATCGAAACTTCTTTGAGGAACGCGGGAAAGGTCAAGAACGCAAGTACATACTAAGCAGCACGACAAGAGGAGAACCAAGACCTTCAAGACCCTTTTGAAACTGACCAAGAGGACCAAAAATCGACAAGACCCGAGCTGGAAGTAACCGACAAGACTTGGCCGTTTGTCGCGCCCTACAAAGTTTATTTTGTGTTTACGATAATTTTTTTTGCAGGAACACCAACCCCAACAACTCCAACACCTGAGGATAGAGAGTCTTAAGGCCCATAGGATTTTTTGGGCTTTTATTTTCGTTTAATAAGACACCAAAACACTAAATTAGAAATTTGCCATTTTTCTTATAATTTGCCATTTTTCTTATTTCCTTTTTGTTAATGGGCTGCGATCCATATTTTCCTTTTTCTTTAAGTGAGTCGGCCTTAGGGCTAGCGGATAGGACCCCTATATAAGATCCCCTTGCAGCCGTGTAACAAATCACCCAACTTTGAAATCAATAAAGAACACAATTTTCTCAAAGAGAAATCCTTAGTCATTAGCAAGCTTAGTCGTTTGTAAAGACTTAGAACACACTGCAAGATCTCGAGAGTTTTTCCCTTGATCTAGAGCGTGCTTGAGTGTATCAAGAAGCCCACCATCCTTCTTGTGGATCGCTTCTCAAACCACCCCTTCTGCGCCCCCGACTTTTCTTACCAAGGAAGTACACTCGGTTCCCTTGGATAAGAATCCGCTCCCATCAACCTTAGAGAAGAATCTTGAAGCTCGTATCAATCTTTCCATTGTAGATAATCCTCTTTTCCTGATCAAAGATGGAAGATTAGGCCAGAATTATAAATGTTATGACATACATTGATATGTGGTTTAGAACGCCTTGTGTGGTTGATATAGCCTTGCACTCTAGGTGCTAAAACTCCATGATTCTAGGGCTTCACATCACAGCTACGAGGATTTTTATAGTGACAAACTTCCACATCACGTTCATGTTCATCTTCATAACTGAATTCAGATTCAGTTTCGTTGCACCATTATTTGGCTTGGCCCTTGTTGGTGTAGCTTTGGTGATGTTCAGGCGGTTCAGACTCGAGATCTTCTCCAAAAGGATTTTTCTTCATATTCAGACTCATAATGATTCTCATAGTATTGTTTTGTTTTATTTGTTTGATTCTCTGGCTTTTTGTGTCTCTTACCATCAACTCTGGCTTGTAGTTTTATTTGTTCGATGCTCATAGTATTGTCGATTTATTCATTTTGCTCTTGTATAGTTTATCAATTTTTTTCTTGTATGGTTGAACCATATTGTACTTTTGCTTTTGTATAGTTTATCAGTTTTGTTCCATTGGCTTTAGTTGAATAGTTTATTGGCATTTGCTTTTGTATAGTTTATCAGTTTTGTTCCATTGGCTTTAGTTGAATAGTTTTGGATATTGGTTATCTTTCAATTTGTTTCTATGTTTAAATGTGGTTAGTTGAGTTATAATTATTTTTTTTGGTTAAAAGAACATATCTGAAACCGAATCCATTAATATTTTGGATATATTCGGATTCTACACACAAATATAAAACCGAACTGAAACTGACCGGTTGCCCAAATGCTCAGGACTACTCAAGCCAATGATCATCACACCCCTCATGTTGTTGTCTATGGATTGTTACTCTAAGCTCTAATTCGGCCCATCGGAGTACAACTCCACCTTTTCCATGTAGTGAGCCATTAAAGTCCTTTCAAAAATCAAAGATAAAGAAATCAAAGTTGTAACAAAATATTTTTATTTGGGTTGACAAATTATTCTACCCTTTACTTATTTATTTCTCACCAAAAAAACTTATTCTTAATTGTTTTTTGTTTTTTGCCATGAACTTTTTTATTATTTGTATTAAATCATGAATTTTTCTTAGTACTCATACTAATACGTCTGCAATTAAATTTAAAAACGTATACTGTACATTTTATTAGCGGTTTGATATCATGTTTTGGGGCAAAACGACGTTGTTTTCGTTAATAAATTTGTCAACCAAATCGATTGAAACTATGTTGTTTTGATTTAAGAAAAAGAAAAACGTTTAATAGTCATACACACAATCTTCTTCTTCTTCTCTATTTTTGGATTAGAAATTTAGGGTTTTGATTTTGCTATGATCATTGAATCAAAAACTTGCCGCATAATGTGATTCCTATTTCCAAGTGTTTCAGAATCTAATATTTGATTCCAATTTTGAGGGGAATTATCGGGTTAATTTCTTCTCCGGTGAGTTTCATCAACAATGTTGGTAAGTTTGTGATTTTGTACTTTTTGATTTCGATCAATCAACTCATTGAATTTGAGCATTCGTTACCTTTAAAAATGGAACTAAACTACGTTAAAGTTCTTTGGGTCTCATCAGTAAACTACCCTTTCCAAGTGCTTAAGGTACAAAGAATAGAACTTACCTTTAGAATTCTAATGAACCCAAATAACAACCTTCAACCCCATTATTTTTGTTTCTGAAATTGAACAAATTGAGCAAATTATTGACTTTATCCATTAGATATGAGCTTTGGCTAATCACTTTCGATGAACCAAGCTCAACGACACCATTTTCAACGAAAATGTTAAGTTATGTCTGAAGCAATGGCGTGGAATAGACGAAGAAGACAGTGATGACTTTTTTAATCAAAACGACATCGTTTTGGTTTATTTGGCTGAGAAATTTAAACGATGTCGCTTTGCCTCAAAACACAAAACTAAACCGTTAATAAAATGCGCAGTAAACGTTTTGTATAATTTAATTACAAGCGTTTAATGAGTAATAAAAAAAGTTCCTAATATAATACAAAAAAATAAAAATTTATGACACAAATCAGTAGCAAATAAGTACAGGTTTTTCTGTTATAAATAGATAAATAAATAGAGGGTAAAATAATTATTCAACCCTTTTTATTTTCTTTTCTTTTCAAAACTAGAAAACATAATTCGTTTTTTGGTTTTTCATTTGAACAAATAAAATAGAGAACGACTTCCAAAATTCAAGGCAATAACTTCTATGAGTTTTACAGGTTTCAAAATAACAATAACAAAAGAAATCGGATTTTTATGAGTTTTTACGGTTTTTATAAAATAGAAACAAAACAGATGAAACAAACTTTTAATGAGTTTTTCAGTTTATAAGAAACAAAAAAAAAGTAAAAGATAAAAGTTCGATGAATACAACCAGGGATATGAGCTTTTAGCTCTGATACCATATGATAAGTGCCCCAGAGATGAGAAACACGAATAGGTATCTCACATGCGAGACTTTGTAATCGTCACGGTCGATTTCTTGATTGACTCTCTTCATCGACGGATAAGTTGATTCACTCTATCAATACATGGATGAACTAGCACTTTTCGTCTCACAAACACTCTAATCCACTGAACGAAGAGACTAAATAATCGCTCACAAGACTCAAGACACAAGCTTGAAAAAAAAAAAATCTTTACCCAATAAGTTCGATAATAACTTGAGAATACAATGAGAAATAGATGAGATCTTATATTGAGCTCGTACAGAGAGAAGGGCCAGTGGTCATGAGGAAAAACTTAGAAAGGAAATACACAAAATTAAATAAGGAAAAGTTGTCTTGATTTCCTAGCCGTTGGTGAGTAAAAGGGCTCTAATGTGAACACGCCCGAGAAAGGAAAGTTGATGTGCAAGAGGATTCACATAATTCCATGTGTCCTCGTGCAACGTAGAACATCTTGGAAGGTTTATAAATGGTTTAAATAATCTCCTGGTTGCCAAACATGAGTTTCAAGCTCTTAAGACAACTGGATCCCTGACTTGCTTTAAACATGATCGAATCAATCCATCTTCTTAATTGGAGCATATCTGGAGTATCCGGTGGTGGTTACAAGCGTTTTTGGGCTTGTTGGAACAATAAAAGGTCCAAGAATATTATCCAAGTGGTCAAGAGTGAAGGCCACACCTGAGCTGGCCTGTGTTGCTCGATATTTGGTGTTGTCGCGCAGTTGGATTCCTTGCGGATCTACCAACTTATAAAATCCAAATCATTCAGCTCAAAACTTCTTTTGAGTTGATTCCATTTCTGTAAACTATATGAACGACTCAAGAATCAATAGAATATTGATTCACATTTTTGTTCGTTCTGGAGCAGCTGAAAATCTTCGAAGACTAGTGATCGCATGTCTTGATTGAAGTCCAAAAATGGCAAGTGAAATATTGGTTGTGTCTACGTGGGCAATAGCTGGGATTTGATTATTGTAAGATTTTCGTCTCAATCTTTTTTGATTGGATCATCTTTGGGTAGATTATTGCGGTCAAGGAGCCCATCAAATATGCTGAAATACATTTTCAGCTATGGTGTAAAGTGTTGGCCAAAAATGTTTCCAATTAACCCATTCTTCCCTCCTTTTCTCAAAAATGAATGTTCTCGCATCAACTAAGTTGCACCTACACACAAGTGAAGTCGTTACGTGACCATTATATGAAATGCTTTATTTAGACTTATTATTTCTACTTTTAATATTCATGAGTTTGCTATATTCCAAGTTTTCAACTAGTCATGGAAGATATTCGAGTGTACGGTTGGTTTATTCTAGGTTTTATATACAATAAAAAATCTAAATTCAAGATTCTGGTTTTGATCTCACAATTTTCATCTAACTTTTCACTCATAGATATCTCAAGAACCCAGACAATTCGTCAAACAAATCATCTACAATGTTTACTCAGGATACATGGTCCCAGCGACAAATTCATACCGTCAAGAAGAATGCTGGAGAAATTACTAAAACAAGGAAAAAGAAAAAAGGAACCTGTCAGACGGCGGTGCGACTACCCCGGCTTGGTAGGACCGAGCCGAGTAACGATCCTCTATGGATGCATCTGAAGATGATCATCGCACGGTTATGAATCATCCACCATGGATAAAGGCATGTCTCCTTGGAAATAAAGGACACAACTGTAGAACAGATCATGTTCAAGTAAGGTCGTGATCGTCAATGTTATCTCCTTATATATACTGCAAGCTTCTATTTAAAATTAGCGACATAGGATATTAGTGCGCTCTTTTAGAGGCTGTTATTGAAGAGAGAATTTTAAAGGATTGTTCGAATATTACATTAAAAAGATAATTGAATCACCAAATCTAATTGCTACAAGTTTCATCACTCCACATTTGTTGAGCTATTGTTTCTCTCCATAAATTAGTGCATTCTCTTTCTTGATCTTGTGTCTTAAAACATCTTCATTTTGAGAACCAATGTTGTAGTCCATGGTTTCAAGAGTACTAACTTCAACATATTCTTCAGCTGGAAATTCATCTGACCGGCACTGTTGACGTAGAAAATTATGTAATGCTACACAAGCTAACACCAATTATATATGTGTTTTATAAGTAAACGGAGGAGCAGATTTAAATATTTGAAACCTTGACTTAAAAACTCCAAAAATTCTCTCAATCACATTTATTAGTGACACATAATTATGATTGAACAACTTATGTTGAGTTTTTGGATCACATCCTTGGTTAGCAAAATCTTAGGGGTAGTACTTAGTAGCTCCAAAGGGAACCAAAAATTTGGATCTATTTGCAAACCCACAATCAACTAAATAATATTTTCCTGAAAATGTAATTATTTGTTTAGGATATAATATATTAAGCATTAACTTATCATTTAAATATAAAAATTTACCATTTGGAACATAGTGTTCTTCGTCATCGGAATAATGGAATCACCACATAGACCTTTTCGAATGTTCTAAAGCTGATTGGACCCAACATTATTAGTTGCAACGACAAGGATCTGAGGATACTCATCCAGAAGCTGACAAATCTAGGAATCGTAAACGATCTTCTTCTCCGCCTTTTTTGCCTTCTTAGGCCTTACAGTTTTCTAACGTCGCCCACGACATTAAATCCGATACTATCAGCAAAACCAAAAACTAGTAAATTTCCACCTTCTCCTTCAACGCAAGTGTGCGGTTTTTCTTTCACCTCAGCCATGATCCTTATCTTTTCCGTATGATTGGTTCACCATCACTCACTCACTAGATCGACCAAAAGCAAAAAACCAGAAGAATTGATGTTTATAGAGGGGTTCGACTGTAAATCTTTGATTCAGCGAGTGAAACGAAAATTTGCATTTTTTAATTGACAGTGATCAATGGATTTCATTTTAGAATACCCACTAGAAACAAGTGATTTGTTTTTGTCGTGGAATAGTTACAGAATACATCAAAATCGATTACATCAAAATCTATTAAAAATGTTGAATAACAAGTGATTGTAGGGTATTTGAATTATATGAATCAAATAAATCCTTGAATAACAGTGTATTTTAATGTATTTGATCAAATACATCCTTTGTGTTGGTTGGAATGCTTCTCGTCTCAATCTTCTTGGATTGGATCGTCTTCGGGTTAGATTATTGTGGTCGAAGAGCCAATCAAATATGTTGCAAGGCATTTCCAGCTATGGATGCAAAGTGTTGTCCACAAATGTTTCCAATTAACACATTCTTCCCTCCTTTTCTCAAAAATGAAGTTCTCGCATCAACGAAGTTGCACCTACACACAAGTGCAGTAGCTATGTGACCATTATATGAAATGCTTTAAGTTGGACTTATTATTGTAGCTTCTACTTTCAATATTCATGAGTTTACTATATTCTATAATTCAATGAGGAATAAGAACAACTCTTCTTATATAAATAGCTTTGGCATATATGTCGAAACCAAAACTCTCAACAATGTATTTGTCTCTCACAATTGAATGTCACAATCTCGACATCAATATATAGGCTTTCTAAATCGAAATACAATAAAAATAAAACATTGTTATATTTAGATAACTCCTAAATATAATCATTCTTATCTTAATCTTAAGATAGCTTACACCTCAAGCTATCTCTGAGGAATATCTTTCAACAATAAGATTTCCTTCAAGCTTATCAACAACATTCTCCCCACCTTAAGCTTGATTTGGTCTTTGATCTTGATCTCTTGAATTCTTATGAACTGCATCATTTCTTTGAACTTTTTCTTTCCCAAAGTTTTGGTAAGAATATCCGCCTTTTGTTCATTTTTGGGAACATGTTCTACTTCGATTAGCTCGTTGCTTACATATTCCGTAATGAAGTGGAATCTCTTGTTAATATGCTTACTCCGACTATGAAACACCGGATTCTTAGTAAGAGATAGCTGACTTATTATCTATTATAATCCAAACTTTCTTACTCTCTTTTTCGGTTATTTCACTTAGTAGTTCTTGGAGCCATATAGCTTGTTTTGTTGCCTCGGTTGCAGCCATAAAATTGGCTTCAGATGATGATAAAGCTACTGTTTCTTGGTTTTGAGAGCACCAAATTATCGTACATTCATTGTAGTAGAAGATATGCCCGGTTGTACTTTTCCATCATCCAAATCAACATTGTAGCTATCATCACTATAACCAACTAAAGCTTCTTTCTTGTCTCGGCAAAACCTAAGTCTGTGAGTTAATGTTCCTTGAATATACCTTAGAATCCTTTTAAGTGCCAAGCCATACACCCTTCTTCTTGTATAACTTCTATTCCTAGATAGTATGTTAATTTACCAAGATCACTCATCTCAAATTTTGTAGACATACCTTTCATAAACTCGTTGATCATCTTTTGGCGTGAACCCGTTACCAATAAATCATCCACATATACGACAACAAGTAGAAATTTTCCACTAATTTCTTTCCGATACAACGAAGCCTCCTTTATACATCTAGTAAATTTGAGATCCTTAAGAATTTGATTCAGCTTGTCATTCCATGCTATTGGAGCTTGCTCAAACCAAAATGAGCTTTACTCAACTTGTAGACTTTTCTTTCTTTTCCCTTTGATTAGAAAACCTTCCGGTTGTGTAACATAGACTTCTTCCTTTAACTCTTCATGTAGGAATGTTGTCTTAACGTCAAGATGATGCATTTCCCACCCACTTTTAGTTGTCCAAGCAATGATAAACCGTATAGTCTCCATTCTAGTAACCGGTGCAAACACCTCTTCGAAATCTATACCATACTTTTAAACATAGCCTTTTGCAACAGTATAGCCTTGTGTTTGTTTATGCTACCATCCAAATTTCTTTTTACTTTGAAAACCCATTTTAAACCTATTGGCTTAACTCCATTCGGTAGATCAACAAGATTCCAAGTCTCGTCTTCTCGGACTGATTTTAGCTCCGCCTTACAAGCATTAATCCATATTTGTGACTTACTTGCTTCTCAGAAATCATAGGGTTCTTCATTAACAAGTAACAGAAGGTAGGCACTCTCATGCTCACAAAGGAGAACAAAATCCTCCAAGTAGCTTGGTTTCTTTATTTCCCTAGAAGATCTTCGAACAGATAACCCTTGAGTCTTGGTAATACTATCTTCCTCCTCTTTGATGATTTCTTCATTCGTGAGCTCGTCTTTTTTCATGAAGTCTTCACTTATAATCACATCTTGAGTTACATAACTCTCTTTTGGTCCTGAATCATTCCACTTCCAACTTTTGTTTTCATCAAAAACAACATCACGACTAACAACTATCTTTCGGTTTGTAGGATCATACAACCGATATGCTTTTGTTCCAGGCTCTATCCCTAGATGTACCAACATACGTGAACGATCATCTAAATTCTTAATATGAGGATCTTCTATTTTAGCATACCCCAAACAACCAAATATTCTTAGATGTTGTAGTCTCGGTTTTCTTCCTTTGAAAGCTTCGTATGGGGTTTAATCTTTCAATGATCGTGTAGATACTCGATTAATGATATATGTAGCATGTCTCACAGCCTCTCCCCATATTGCTTCAAAATATTTTGAGTCGTCTCCATCAAAGTACGATTTCTTTTCTTAACAACTCCATTTTGTTGAGGAGTATATGGCGCTGTCATTTTTCTTTAAACTCCGGTTTTATCACATAATAATTTGAAATCATGTGACATGAACTCCCCTCCTCTATCAGTTCTTAAAATCTTAATGTTCAATCCGGTTTCTTTCTCAATGAAAGTCTTAAAACACTTGAATTTCTCAAAAGCTTATCCTTTCTCCTTCAAGAGAATGCTCCACATAAACCGAGAGTGATCATCAATAAGAACAAAGATATATTTTTTATTTGCTGGGGTGGGAGGTAAATCAAAGGTCCACACAAATCACCATGAATCAAATTTAACACCTTTTGTGCTCGAAACAATGTAATTTTCGGAAAGGGTTATCTAACTTGTTTAACAAGTCAACATGAAGAACATTGTTCTTTCTCAATTTTGAATTTCGGAATTCCTTTCACCAAACCCTTCACTACCATTTTTTCATAGTACCATCACCAACATGTCCAAGTCTAGCATGCCATATAGTTGTTTCGTTACATGATTCAATTTGTAGACATTTCTCCACGTCAACCTCCATGTGAAATTTGTAGAGTCGGTTCCTTGATCTTAAAGCTTTTATCATCATCTTTCCTTCTCGATCATAAAGATGTAGATATTCTCATTTAATCTTAATCTCACAACCCGATTCTGCAGTTTGTCCAAGACTAACTATATTGTTTCTCAACCCCGATATGTAATAAACATTGTTTAAGACTTTCAAATCTCCATTAGTACAAAGGAAATTGATCGAACCTCTTCCTTTTTTGTCAATCCAGGAATCATCTCCAAACCTTACATTTTCCGAAATTGTTTCATCAAGAGTAGAGAAGAAACCTTTTACTCTTGACATATGGTTACTAGCTTCATTGTCTAAGTACCATATCTTGTCACTATTTGTTTCTAACTTCTTTGGCTCAACTTTTTTCTCGTTTGGTAACACTACTTCATGCATAAATAGTTCATTACCATCTTGAGTCTCCTCCTCCTCATCCTTATAATTCTCATAAGCCTCTTTAACTTTAACCAAACGGGCGAGATACTTACTAGCAAAATGTCATTTCTTATCACATCGATAACAAAAATTTTGAGAGAAATCTTCTCTTTTCTCCATTGTTGTTATTACTTTGGCCTCGGCCTCTTCCTCCTCCTCCTCCTCTGTGGCCACCTTGTCCTCTACCTCGTCCATATCCATTATCATCTTGTTGATCCATATTAGCATACATCAATTTTCCCTTATCATGTTCAAGTTGTTCAACTTTCCCTCATCATTTATGGTCATGTTTGTTACAACGAACGATCCAAGTCGGTTTAAATAAGCTCATAAACATGAACATTTGTGTATTGCTATGGAGGAAGAGATTCGTTCTATTGAAGATAGCAACACTTGGGAACTTGTTGAGTTGCCGGAATGAGCAAAAGTTGTGGATGTTAAGTGGATCTACAAGACGAAGCTTAATGAGAAGGGTGAGTTTGAAAAATATAAAGCGAGACTCGTAGCAAAGGGATTCAGACCTAATTTCATGAGATTTTTTTTCACCCGTTGCTAAATGGGATACTATTCAACTGTTATTCGTGTTGCTGCACAAAAAGGACGGAAATTTACCAATTTGATGTTAAGAGTGCGTTCTTACATGGTGAATTGGAAGAAGAGGTATTTGTTGAACAACCTAAGGTTTCTGAAGTTGCAAGTGAATCAAACATGGTGTGTAAGTTGAATAAGGCCCTTTTTGGTATAGTAGAATCGAAGGATTCTTCTTGTCTAATGATTTCCAAAAATGCTATTGTGGGCATATTCTTTTCATGAGACCCAAAGGCACACTTGCTCTGATTGTTAGTCTTTATGTGGACGACTTGATATATACAGGAAACTCCAATGATTTAATTATGAGTTTCAAGGAGTCAATGATGAAAAAGTTTCCAATGAGTGATCTTGGTCTAATGAAATACCATTTTTGGAGTGGAAGTGGTTGACGATGATCAATGGATTTTTAGTGGTCAAGAGAGATTTTCTAGGTAGTTGTTACAGAATTTGGAATGGAAAATAGCAACTCTGTACAAAATCCGTTAGTTTTGGGACAGAGGTTGTCGAAGGAGAATGCTGGAAACAATGTTGATTCCACTGAGTTCAAACAGCTGATACATGAACTGCCCAATAAATCCCACCTTCTTGCTGCCCAAAGAGTCTTGACGTATGTGAAGGGTCCTATGAAGTGTTGGGTAAACTTCAAGATAAGATTCAAGTAGATATCCTTAAAGGAAATAGGAATCTAATTAGTTAAGATCCTTATCTATAATGGAAATTAGATTAGGAGAATCAAAAGAGAATATGTTGTTCTTATCTATAAGGAAAAATAGAATAAGAAAACTATATATATATATTGATCGATTAAGGAAGAGATCAATAGAGCTTGGTGTTTAGTTTTGTAAAGGATTTTCTAAACATTAATAAAGGAAGGATTCTTTAAACAAGTGTTGGTTCTAGTTTGATTCTTGATTTGGTATCAGAGCAAAAATCCTGAAGAGAAAAAGGAATTTCTTCGAATCATGGCAAAATCAAAATCTGAAGTCAGTTCAATGACTTCATCATCCGCGGTTAAATGTCCCATGTTAACCACGACGAATTACGCTGTCTGGACGTTAAGAATGAAAGCGACACTAAAGGTCCACAAAGCTTGGATTGCGATTGATCCAGGAACAGATAATAAGGAGAAGAATGATGTTGCAACAGCTTTGTTGTATCAATCCATACCAGAAAATCTTACGCTACAAATTGGTGAAAAGGACTCACCAAAAGATATTTGGGAATCGATAAAATCGATTAATCAGGGAGTAGAACGTGTTAAAGATGCACGTCTTCAAACTCTAATGTCTGAATTTGAGCGTTTGAAAATGAAAGATTCAGATACTATCGATAGCTTTTCAGGAAAGATATCAGAGATAGCATCGACAGCAGCCTCCTTAGGACAACCTCTTGATGCACCAAAGCTGGTGAAGAAGTTTATGAATAGCTTACCTTCTAATAAGTTTATACATCTCATTGCTTCTCTTGAACAGGTCTTGGATCTAAACAAAACTAGTTTCGAAGACATAATTGGGAGGTTTAAAGCATTTGAGTCTCGTATTAACGGAGAAGTTGCTGCACAAGAAACTCAGCAAAATCTGTTATACACACACGTTGACGGAGATAATGGTAAAGGTAGAGGTCGAGGCAAAGGCTGAGGACGTGGGAAAGGGAACAAAAGCAGAGGACGTGGATATGGAAATGGTCCAAGGAATTCTCAACACAAAGAACAAAAGGACAGATCTCATATTATTTGTTTCCGATGTGAAAAACCGGGTCACTTTGCATCCGCTTGTCCAATAAAGATTGACAAGAGTCAAGAACTCAACAAAAACGAGACTGAAGATGCAGATACAGCCTTGTATATGCATGAATTTGTGTTCTTGAATGAGGAGAATGTAATACCAACAAAGTATGAGACAAATAAAAGGGAAGATGGAATTTGGTATTTGGATAATGGTGCAAGTAACCATATGACAGGAGAGAAAGGATACTTTTCTGAACTGAATGAAAACATCAATGGAAAGGTAAAGTTTGGTGATGGCTCGTGTGTAAGTATTGAAGGAAAGGGATCAATACTCTTTGAAGCAAAGAATGGAGAACAAAGACTCTTAGCGGACATATACTACATTCCAACATTGAAAAGTAACATTCTAAGCCTAGGACAAGCTACTGAATGTGGGTGTGATGTGAGAATGAAGGCTGATTACCTCACGCTACACGATCAAAATGGTTGCTTGCTGGCAAAGGTAACACGTTCTCCTAATAGATTGTACAAGATCGGGCTCAAACTTGGCATACCAACGTGTTTACATTCAAAGATAGATGAAGAACCATGGAAATGGCATGCAAGACTCGGTCACATTAGTTTCAAAGCACTTAATTCAATGACTATACATGGAATGGTACAAGGAATGCCAGAAATCTCAAGTAAAAAACGGTTGTGTGAGTCGTGTCTAGTAGGGAAACAGACACGACAAGTGTTTCCAAACTCAACGCAATATAGGTCTACACGAGTTTTGGAGCTGCTACACGCAGACTTATGTGGACCTATATCGCCTGCCACTCCTGCTAGAAATCAATATATCTTTGTAATAGTGGATGATTACACTAGGTACATGTGGACAATTCTACTCAAGGAGAATAGTCAAGCTTTCGAAAGGTTTCAAGCGTTTAAGGCTCATGTGGAGAAGGAGTGTGACAGAAAAATTGTGACTCTACGCACTGATAGAGGTGGGGAGTTTACCTCGAAAGACTTCCAAGATTTCTGTAGCATTAATGGAATCAAAAGACACCTTACAGCTCCTTATACTCCTCAACAAAACGGAGTTATTGAGAGGAGAAATCGCACATTAATGGAAATGACGCGGAGTATTCTTAAGGCTATGAATGTTCCAAATTACTTGTGGGGAGAACCTGTAAGAGATTCAACTTATGTGATCAATAGGGTTCCTACTCGAGCTCTAAAAAATAAGACACCATATGAATGTCTAAAAGAAAGAAAGCCAAGTATTGGACATCTTAGGGTCTTCGGATGTATTGCTCACGCAAAAGTAGAAGCTGAGCACTTGAAGAAGCTTGCTGATCGTTCAGTAATGCTCGTTCATCTTGGAATAGAACCTGGAAGCAAGGCATATCGACTTTATAATCCAACCACAAGGAGAGTGGTTGTAAGTCGTGATGTAATTTTCAATGAGAAGGAGTCTTGGAATTGGAAGGGAGCAGACAACGAGGGAGATCAACCAGGGATGTTTTGACTAACTTGGGGAGCTGCTGTTGACAACGGACAAGGATCATTCGTGGACAACAGTCCATATCCTGAAGTTGATCAAGAAGAAACAGAGATAGAAGATCAGCAAAATCATGATTACGTCGAAACAGAGTTAGTTCCACTACGACGTTCAACACGAACACGAAATCCACCTAACTATCTTACTGATTATGCTCTTCTTGCTGATATAGAATGTGAGTTTCTTCAACTGTCACTCAATGACGAGCCATCAAACTACCATGAAGCAAAAGATTCAGTTAAATGGATAAAAGCATGTCAAGAAGAGTTAAAATCGATTGAAAAAAACAAAACATGGGATTTAGTTGAGAAACCACAAGGTGTGAAAGTAATTGGTCTTAAGTGGGTTTTCAAGATCAAGAGGAATGCTGATGGAACAATTAACAAATTCAAAGCTAGACTTGTTGCTAAAGGGTATGCACAAAGGGAAGGAATTGACTTTGATGAGGTATTTGCACCGGTTGCAAGGTTAGAGTCAATCAGAATGTTAATTGGATTAGCAGCCTCATATGGATGGGAGATTCATCACCTTGATGTAAAGACTGCATTTTTACATGGTGAACTAACAGAGGTTGTTTATGTTTCACAACCTGATGGGTTTGAAAAGAAGGGAGAAGAATACAAAGTTTTCAAACTCAAGAAAGCTCTCTATGGTCTACGTCAAGCTCCTCGTGCTTGGAATACAAAACTCGATAAAATTTTGAGGATGTTAAAGTTCGAGAAATGTCAGAAAGAAAGTTCCGTGTACCGCAAGGAAGAAGGAGTTAAAATTCTAATTGTAGCTGTATACGTAGATGATCTTTTCGTGACAGGCAGCACATTGGAGTTAATCAAAGAGTTTAAAGATGGGATGTCCGAAAGCTTTGAAATGTCTGACCTTGGTAAACTTACTTATTACCTTGGTATTGAAGTAAGTCAAGGGATTAATGGGATTGAGATTAAGCAAGAGGCCTATGCTCGTCGAATACTAAAGGAAGCTGGTTTAGATGAATGTAATCCGACACACATACCAATGGAGTTCGGTTTGCAAATGTCAAAAGGATTGGATGAGTTAGAGATTGATGCGACCATGTATAGAAGAAGGATTGGATGCTTGAGATATCTCTTACACACACGACCAGACCTTTCATTTTCAGTAGGGATTCTAAGTAAGTACATGCATAATCCGAAAGAATCACATGGTAAAGCTTTGAAACAAATCCTAAGGTATATTCAAGGAACAGTGAGCTATGGGATCATATACAAGAAAGGATCATCAGACATTGTTGGCTATAGTGACAGTAGCCATAACACAGATCCTGACGACGGAAGAAGCACCACAGGACATGTATTCTACCTCGGTGAATCTCCCATAACTTGGTGTTCACAAAACAGGAAATTGTAGCTTTGTCTTCATGTGAAGCAGAGTTCATGGCAGCTACAGAGGCAGCTAAGCAAGCCATTTGGATACAAGACCTGCTGAGTGAGATCACAGGGAAGAAGCATGAGAAGACGATGATCCGAATTGACAACAAGTCCGCTATCGAGCTCACCAAGAATCCTGTTTTTCACAAAAGGAGTAAACACATTCACAAACGGTTTCATTTTATCCGTGAGTGTGTAGAGAATAGATTGATTGAAGTAGAGCATGTACCTGGAGAAGAACAGCGTGCAGACATTCTTACTAAAGCCCTGGCGAGAATCAAGTTTAAGAAAATGAGAGACATGATTGGAGTTCAAGATCTCTTGAAGAACAACTTGAAGCTTAAAGAGGTGAATGTTGGGTAAACTTCAAGATAAGATTCAAGTAGATATCCTTAAAGGAAATAGGAATCTAATTAGTTAAGATCCTTATCTATAATGGAAATTAGATTAGGAGAATCAAAAGAGAATATGTTGTTCTTATCTATAAGGAAAAATATAATAAGAAAACTATATATATATATATATATTGATCGATTAAGGAAGAGATCAATAGAGCTTGGTGTTTAGTTTTGTAAAGGATTTTCTAAACATTAATAAAGGAAGGATTCTTTAAACAAGTGTTGGTTCTAGTTTGATTCTTGATGAAGTACCGTATGCATTATACTAAGTGAGGAAATTTAGATCTCGAGGGCTTCATGGACAGTTATTATGAAGGCTGTCCTGATGATAGAAAGACTACCTCTGGGTATGTTTTTCTTTTGGGAGGAACATTGTTTATTGGTGCTCTAAGAAATAACCAATTGTTACGTTCTCTACCACAGCCACAAAGGCAGAATTTGTTTTAGCTGCATATGGAGCATGTCAAGTTGTTTGGCTGTGTAATGTCTTAGAACAAATTGGTGAAGAACAGACAACGACAACTACTTTGTATTGTGATAATAGCTCTGTGATTTTTTAATCTAAAAATCCAGTTCTACATGGACAGAGTAAGCATATTGATGTTCGCTTCCATTTCTTGAGAGAGTTAGTGAGGAAGGGAGAAATTCTACTGAAGTATTGCACAACACATGATGAGCTTGCAGATTTAATGACAAAAGCTGTTAAATTGGAGAGTTTCGAGACACTCCGTACTCAAATGGGTGTACAAGAACGAGATGTAAACTGAATGAAGGGATTTCAGTTTAAGGGAGGGATTGAAGTATCAAGGTTATGAGTTCGGTGTTTGCTTCAATTATAAGTTCACTTAATCTTTCACATTTCTGCTTTTATTCTTTTTAAACTTAAACCATTCATATTTTCTTTACGTTTTTTTGTATTGTCTTTACTAGACACAATCATCCTCAACAGACACTTGCTGTGTTCTTCTTCTTCTTTGAAGTTTTTTGTGTTCTCAAAGTTAACAAAGAGATATAATAATTTCAAATTCAAGATTTGATGGTATAAAACCCTTTCAGAAATAGGCATATGCCGGTAAGAAGCAGAGAAGACACTGTATTCTGTAGTAAACAGCGAAAGAAAACTTCGCTTTGCCTTCACTGCACGGCTCCATGGGTTTAAAACCTCGCTCTCGATCTTTATATATACTTCCCTTTACTCACTGTTCTTTATTATTACAAGCAATGTGGGATGTCAAATTAGTAAGGATACAACTTAGTAAGCCAATTCTAAATTAAGTCCAATAAATTGATTTGCCGCGATGGAGCAACTAAACACGATAGAATAGACTACTAGTATTTTTTCTTTGCTTTTCGTTTGGTAAAACTCTACCAGTTGTTTATAAACCGGAAGTTACATGTAGTCTAACCCCATTTGTTATCTTGTTTATAACTTAAGATTGTCATCTTCATCATCCGTAGCTCTGACCAGTTGATGTTAAGCCCATTCTAATAAAGCCCAATAATATTGTTGATGCTTTGCCATCCAAAGACAGAAGGGTCAAGTGAGTCAATTTGTAAAGTGTAACAGTTTCATGTTTTAAACGAAATATAGTGAATTTATGATAACGGACGAATCTTTAAAGTTTAAATCTTACCGTATACGTTCAACTAGGAGTTACTCTATAAATTGTTTATGTCTTTTGATATACAATCTATCTCAATCAAGCAATTCTCTCTATCTCTCCCTTTCCTCATAATAGAAATTACAATCAGTGCAATGGCAGGTAGGATAAGATCTTTTTTCTCTGTGATTCTAGTTATGGCTCTATGTGCCACTACTCTATTGAGGCCGGGACTAGCCGAGGTTTCCGTAACACCTCCATTACCTTCCATTCTTGGTTCTCCAATTGATCTTGCTAAGTGTTGGTCATTGATCATCAACATTCAAGGCTGTGAAACACAAATCATTAAATCTGTTTTATCTGGTAAGTTTGAAAACATTGGACCAGCATGTTGCGAGGCGTTTACGAAAGTGGATGCAATGTGTTGGCCAAAGATGTTTCCATTGAATCCATTATTCCCTCCTCTTCTCAAGGATGTGTGTGCTCATATCAGTGTAGCTCCTCCCATACATACAACAAATCAATTCTCCGTTGCCCCTGTTTCTGCGGTTGATCTCACAAAATGTTTGTCATCACTTGTCAACATTCAAGGTTGTCTAACTGAAATTTACAAATCAGTTTCTACAAGAAAGTTTGATAATGTTGGATCAATGTGCTGCAAGGCATTTTTAGCTGTAGATGCAAAATGTTGGCCACAGATGTTTCCGCTAAATCCATTCTTCCCTCTTCTTTTCAAGAATGAATGTTCTCGTATCAGCGTAGCCGCACCTACACACCAGTGAAGTAGCTATGAAAACCATATCATTCGAAATACTTTAAATTAGGCTTCTTATTATAGCTTCTATTTCCAGTAATTTATGTGTTTGCTATATTGCAATCAGTCATGGAAGATATCTACATGCTTGTTTGGTTTGCTTAAGATTTTATTATAACAATAATATAAAAATTCAAGATGCATTGATCTCACAACTTCATGTTTTTTTTAGTCTCCTAACTTATAACACTGCCTAAAGCAACATAGCACATAGTCCATAAAACTAATATGTAAAAAGCAATCGAGAGAGGAACAAACTCCTACCTCTCTTAAAGACATTTCATGGTGAAGAGAGAAAAATAAGGGAACCTGTCAGACCGCCGTGCAACCACCCCGGTTAGGTAGAACCGAACCGAGTAACGCTCCTCTACAGCATATATGCGTCTGGAGATGATCGTACCCGTTATCACGTTCTGATCGCACGGTCATGGATCATCCACCAGGTTTTAAGGCATGTCTCTTTAGAAATAAAGGACACAGTGGTACAAGTCTAAAGAACAGATCGTGTTCAAGTAAGGTCGTGACCATCACTGTTGTCTTCATCTTATATATACTGCAAATGTCGATTTCAGATTAGCGATGTCAGACTTTTGTGGAGCACATGGCATGAAGTGGCTTTATTTTGCAATATACATGCCCACTTCGTTATAATTAAAGCCTAATTCTAACTTATTGTTCTGGAGAAGACAAGACGAAGAGCTTCTCTGAATTGTCCCTACTCGCTTCCTTTTGATTGCTCCATATTTTGCATCTTCAGCATAACAAACCAAAAGATTTGTTGCATTGTTCACCAGTGGATCAGAACCAAAAACAACAGTGGAGTGGGAAAGCAAGAACATGAAGGAATACTGATATGCCCCTCCGAGCTTTCGTCCGCCGCGGTAGAAGGCTGGGACCACCAGAACCGTAAGAAGCCGTCTCCGAGCTACGTGCGTCGCGGTAAGCGAAGAATAAGACATTTTCCATTTTTTTTAATTATTCCTATTTTGTGTTTTGGTAATTTTAATGTTTTAGTTTTGGTAATTTTAATGTTTTAGAACAATTTCCATTTTGTCGTTTTTCCTTTTCGGGCCTTTATAAAGTGAGGATGTTCACTAGCCCTAGGTATCAAAAACTCGGATTAGTAAGTGTTTGGTACCGAGACCCTGGCTCGAGAGACAACCAGTGGAGCTTGTTCGATTTTTCTTTTAAGTTTATTACAATCCTTCACAACCGGGGAGTTTCCCGGCGTGAATTTCGCTTACATCTCGACTAGTTCCTGTCAAATTGGTGCTCGTGAGCGTCTTAGGATCGAACACGCGCAGCCATGTCCAACCGTAGTACCGCCACGTTGAAACTTCAAACTCACGACAACCTCACCAAAATACTCTCCTCGTTAATAACCACCGTGGAAAACCTGTCCAAAACCGTAGCGGAAAACAGAGCTGACATAGACCAAAAACCGTTGACTCAAGACATGACACAGTGGCCGAAACAATTCAAAGAATCGAAGCCCTGATCCTCAAGCACGCCGAGAAAGCTCCCGTGTTGGCCTCGTCGCCAACGCCTCCGACCCGCTCCGTGTTCGGCCTACACCCGGGAGAGATGTCACATGTACGAGAAGCCACATACAGCCCGATTCCAGACCGCGACACCTTATTCAAGAAGCTCGACCTACCTCTCTTTCTAGGTGAGAAAACTTTTGGTTGGATATCCCTCGTCGAGCATTTCTTTCGCCTTGGCGGTATCGAGAAGAAGAGAAATTAGATTTAGTATCGATTAGCATTGCCGGACCAGTCTTGGGATGGTTCAATGCAGAACTTCTGAGAGGAGGATTTCGGGATTGGCAAAATTTTAAGGAACGACTCATTGCTAGGTTTAGCCGGGAAAAGCTCTACAACCCGAGTCAGCCATTTCTCGCATTACGACAAGTAGGCTCTATCTCCACTTATGTTCAAGCCTTTGAGGACTTATCTGCACAAAATCCAGGTATAGATAAAGGAATTCGAATAGGGTTGTTCATGAATGAGTTGCAACAAAAGTCTCGCGAGGTAGTGAATATGTACAAACCTACCTCCCTGTCGGAGATGATCTCAGCGGCATTTTGGACGAGCATTTTGTATGACATGGTCACAACGCATTCCAAACAAGGGTACAAGACGCCATCAACACGACCTCCGAACGGCCCGACTCCCTGGAAACTACGAGCTCCTACAACCGAAAAGACCCCGCCTCCGACATTTCCACAACCACTGCGACCGCAAAAGAGATTATCCGAGGCCGAGATGGCCATGCTCTGCCGAAAAGGGTTATGTTTTAAATGTGAGGGTAACTGGTTTAAAGGTCATGAATGTCCTAAAAAATTCTTGCAAGTTATTACCGTGGTCGATGGTTATGCTATATAAATATTGGAGATGCCGAGTGAAAATGTCTACAGCACGGAAGAACTCCGAGACACATAATAAGAATGCTACGTCCTTTCCTTTAAGTCGCTCCTCGGCCTTGACTCTCTTAAGACTACCAAAATCAAGGGCACGATCAACAACCGTCCCATCATCGTGATGCTTGAAAGTGGGGCCACTCACAACTTCATCTGACCGGGAGTTATGCATTGGTTACGTCTAAGAGTAGAAAACCAGACAGACTTGGGAGTGAAGCTGGCCGATGGATTTTCAGTACAAGGACTAGGAGTATGTCACAATGTAGAATTTGCAATGCAAGGAGTTAGTTTCACGACAGATTTTATAGCATTAGAGCTCCGGAACGCGGACATCATATTGGGAATACAATGGCTCCACACTTTGGGAACATGTGAACTCAATTGGGCGGAACGTAAGTTGGCATTCAACTACCGAGGTCAGCGAGTACTCTTAAAGGGTGATGACGACATCCAAATCACACGCCTCTCACTTAAGTCTCTGACAGCCGCGCCACCCGCGTCCCCATCCCCGCCGCAGATACCAGTCGGCCGCGCCCCGGCGCTTATCAAAGCAAGACTCGACGCCCACCAGCCCGCCTTTCAGGAACCGAAGACATTACCTCCTCTACGAGATCGGGAAAACTGCATTGTGCTACAGCCAGGGATTGGACCGGTTAATATTCGACCTTATTGGTATCGTCACGCTCACAAAGAAGCTATGCATGCATTGGTGAACGAGATGCTAGTGGCAGGAACTATTCGTCGTAGTCGTAGTCCCTACTCTAGTCCAGCCTTGTTGGTAAAGAAGAAGGACAACACCTAGCGCTTATGTGTAGATTACCACGGGATCAATATAGCCACTATACCGGACAAGTTTCCAATCCCAATGATCGACCAGCTCTTAGACGAACTACATGGTGCCAAGTGGTTCTCTAAATTGGACTTAAGATCAGGGTACCATCAGATTCAAATGCATGCACCAGACATTGAGAAAATGGCGTTCCACACTCATGATGGCCATTATGAATTTCTTGTCATGCCGTTCGAATTGACAAACGCCCCAGCCACATTTCAGGCTCTCGTGAACAAAATTTTCCGACCTTATCTTCGAATTCGTTCTTGTCTTTTTCGATGATATATTGATTTATAGTTCTTCCTTGGAAGAGCATGCTAATCACTTACGTCTTGTACTACAGATTTTTGATCAACAACAACTCTTTGCTAATAGGAAGAAATGCACATTTGCACAAGATAGTGTGGAGTACCTCGGCCATGTGATTTCCTTTCAAGGGGTCACAACCGACCCGACGAAGATCGAAGCTGTCAAGGCGTGGCCTTACCCAAAAACAGTAAAAGAGCTCCGAGGTTTTTTGGGTTTGACAGGGTATTATCATCGTTTTGTCAAGAACTATGGAGATATAGCCAAACCATTGACAAAGCTGCTCCAGAAAGATCAATTCGGCTGGTCAGATTCAGCACAAGGGGCCTTCGACACATTAAAGACAGCGATGGTCATTGATACTAAGAGTTTTAACCCTATATCCTACTGCAAGTGCACAACAAACATAATAGTACTTAGGGGTCAAATTCCTTAGAGAACCATGTTACACTCTCAACTTCTATTAAATCGCAAGCTATATCAATCAAAATTAGAGAAGTGAATTCTAACAATTTTGACGTGAATGTAATCAAATAACTAAAGCAATTGGATGTCAGGTATTCATTCAGGAGTTAGAATTCTTGTCAGGGAAACTATTCAAGAACTACTCTGATCTTATTCTCAGCTTGAACATAAATAAAGGTAAATCAACTCTCGTTGAATCTACCCCTCTATTAATAACCTAAAGGTCCTAACTCTCGTTGGTTTCAGATTACAAGTAAGTTTTATTGCTTAGGTTCAATTACCCACAACCCAACCTAGCATCAACTCTCGTTGGTAGTGAACGAATTGCTCTTTGAATCTAGTTTTAGTTCTTAACAATCTTCTGGAAAGTTAACAACCTAAAATCATCGACTCGGTGATCAGGCTAATTTATGCGTTAAACTCAAGTATTAGAAGGAGAATCATCTATTCATCAATCCTATTTGTTCCCCAACAGTGAATTCTAAAACCCTATAATCCCTATAGCCGATCTAAGATTTACTCAGACATATAACAATAAATCAAGCAAATCATGATGATCTGAAACTGAAATTGCATTAACAAAGAGAAAGAGGATTCAAAAATTATTCTCAAGTATGAAGAGATCTTCTTCCTAGCTTACAAAATCTTAAAACTTCTGTAAAATTCATTCTCTCCCAACTCAAACACGGCTCTCAAAATAAATTAGGGAAAAGAGTATTTATAGGGCCCAAAACAAGAGCTGAAAACAGTAATATTAGGTTTCTGCGGAAGGCATCGATCGATCATTCCTTGGTTGATCGATCGATCTTTGGACGTTGAGTCATTCTTCAGATCGTGCGCATAATCATTGTTAGATCATTGATCGATCGATCCTTGACAGATCGATCGGTCCTTCCTTTCGTGGAGAATACCGAAAAATGCTTCAAACCTCTCCAAAGTCCACCTTCAAACATGATTTCAACTCTGAACATTTTTTACTTGAAATCTCAATAAAACATAGACGAATTTCCCAAATATAACCGTAATAATGAGCTCAAAACCGACAAAATATGAGGACCACCTTGTAGGAAGACTGTAGGAAGATAACATCTCATCAGACAAATGACTCTCTCGAGATCCTGCACATCAAGTCCAAAGTGATCACAAGAATACGACTCATCAAAATCGAGACCACCTTGTACTTCCCCCAGACTTAGCAAACATAACAATCTCATGTCACAACTCAAAACAAACAATCGGAATTCCCATAGTGACTCCCTAATAAATCTAAGTGCAGTCTTATTCGAGGGAATATCAATCAAAAGGTGAAGAGTTCCTACTTCTACTCTCTAGACTACCTTCAATCTGATTCCATCTCTCTCTTTTCATAAGACCAATTCTTACCAGGAAGTTGCTTCATCGGAATTTCCTTCAGTAAGCTAATTAGTAATTCACTTTAAAAATTTGTAGCGTCATTGGAAACTTTTACCCTAGGCTAACTTAATGCAAAAACTTATATCGACTATCAGAATTTTTGGCTCAAAATGCATGAACATGATGAAGAGAAACACAGAACCAAACTTACAAGGAACATCTTTCATTGAGTAAAGAGAAGGAACACACTTGATGTATTACCAATTCCCTTGACGAGAGGATTAAGTCAGGTTAGGTGTGAAATAGAAAATCAAGTAATCTGATGCAAAACAAGTGATACTAAGTTCAGGATAATGCTGAGAAAATAGAAAATCAAGTAATCTGATGTGAGTCTCAAAAGCTCAAAAATACATAAATAAAAGAAGGAAATAGTCTGAAAAATCTAGAATGAAAAGAAACAAAACAGGAAAAAGCGTTAGTCAATAAGTGTTTTCCCCAAGACTTATTTTACACCGTTCCGGTGTAAAAATAAACCAAAAGGAAGACATAAAAATGCATAAGAAATAAAAGTAAGCAAAAATAAATAATCTTAAATAAAATGAAAACAAACTGAAACAAAAGTTGGAAGTAGCGAAGAAGCTACTCAGAGCTCTCGTTGTAGCGATCGCCTGGTGCTCTGCGGCGGCGAGAAAGACGGTGATCCACGGTCTGGTAATCCTCGTCACCGTCAGACCAATGTCCAGCAACATCCGGTGGGTGGGTAGGTGCGGTAGGTGCGGTAGCATGCTCGTCACGATCGGCGTCAAGTGCACTCATACAAAAGGCAGCTGGGATCCTCCTCAATGCGTCCAGATGGTCCGTTGAATCAACCTCTTCCTCTTCTCGTTCTCTACATGCCACTCTCTGAACTGCCGATCCGTGAAATCCGGCGAGTAGTGCGGCAACCCGAGTTCCTCTTCACAAAACTCAGGAAGCAGAAAGGCAGAAGGTTGAGCGGTTGATGCTGGAGATACAAACTGAGTAGAGATGGAAGCTCCAGCTCTCCTAGATCGAGCACATGGTGCGGTTTCCTTCTCCTTGAGCTTACCAGAGATCTCAAGATGCGACAAATCAGGCTGAAACTCCACGTTATCTCTGCAGCTAACTGAAGTGATGTGAGGAGCTGGGAGGGTGAGATACATCATATGGGGTGTGTCATCGAAGAAGGTCCACTGCTTCTTGTACAGAAAGTACCCAAATCTGGCCAAGGCAGTTGTATCGATCAAATCGATCCTCTGCACAACCTCTGTCTTCCCGAGATCTAACCCATGGAACATGAAGATTGGTGTTAGGAGACTACCAATTGGCTAAACCACTCCCTTCCTTGGGTCACCTCTGTATATGCGCCTGATCAGCTCATTGGCAAAAAGATAGCCCCAGTTGATGTTCAAAGGAGGTCCTGCAGCGAGAGTAGGATCTTGGTACAGATCCGGTACCAGAGGAGAGATGTCGTCGTGCAAATACTCCAGCTGAGATTTCGTTACGCTGCCTGACTCCTCCTTTGCCGACCCGATGTGCTCGGTTGGATTCTTGATGTGAGTGAGCTTTGAAGCTTTACCCTGATACTCGTC
>JAKUCM010002213.1:0-42985 GCA_023374145.1 Lepidium sativum | reverse complement strand
CATTCACGATAGATAATTTCCGTTACTGGTCAGTTTAAGGTCAACTAAACTCCACCAAATTGTGGTAGAGTTTAGTAGAATTATATGATAAAGTTATATGGTAGTGTGGTAGAGTTTAGTAGAATTATACGGTAGAGTTTGGTCGACCTCGTCCACTTTGTGGTAAAGTTTGATAGGGTCTTATTTGATAGTGTGGTAGAGTTTGGTGGAGTTAGTGATGGTAGTGTGGTAGAGCTTGGTAGAGTTTGGTCGAGTTTGTGCACTGTGCTAGAATTTGGTATAGTCTTATTTGATAGTGTTGTAGACTTTGGTGGAGTTATTGACGGTAGTGTGGTAGAGTTTGGCTGAGATGACTCCTTTAATCTAGCTTGTAGAATAACAATTTTATTCCTTAATTATTGCATCATCTACCTTGTTTCTCTCTAATGTTATGCAGGCAAACACCATTGAAACATAAATCATCATTGTTGCTTTACCTCATTCTTTATCTTTTTGAGCTTCTTTTGTTTGGTTTTGGATCTACGGATCAAATTATTTTAGTTTGTGGGGAGTTGAAAATTGGACTAAAATCATAGGTTACTTCTCATGGTTGTAAAACCATGAAATTGAGTGAAGATA
The DNA here is from genome assembly GCA_023374145.1 of Lepidium sativum. Taxonomy (NCBI): domain Eukaryota; kingdom Viridiplantae; phylum Streptophyta; class Magnoliopsida; order Brassicales; family Brassicaceae; genus Lepidium; species Lepidium sativum. The sequence continues at coordinate 42,367 of JAKUCM010002213.1, read as the reverse complement.
TGCGTTATGATGAGTTTTTGAGGATGGTGCATGAAGATTTAGATCTAAATCAACAGATCTTCAAGGTAACACCTGAGTTACATATCAAATGAACTCATCCATGCACTACCACAAGATACACCTCATATCTTTGTGACCAACGAGAGACAATTGTGTGGGTATGTGCAACAATTTTGGAAAGAGTCAAAAAGTTCGTCTTTGTGTGGAGATTTCAAATCCTTCCTTTGAACAATTTGATTCAAAGTTTGGTAGAGCTAATCCAACGTGTGGTAGAACTAGGCAGACTTTCAAAAAAAAAAAAAGGAACACGTTGACTATGATGAAGAACCATACATGAGATTCGACTAGTTGCAAGGATGTAGATGGTGCAAGCTCTGGTGATGAAGACTTCAAATCTTTCCAGATTCATCAACCAATTTGGCATAGTAAACCGAAATCCTACAATTGGTATGCAAGCCAAAAATAGCAACATACAACACCACCATCAACCCCCCACCATCCTTCTCTCAGCAAGAGACGATCTTTGCATCCCTTTAATATTCGGGTCAAGCTCTGCCTAGTTTTGGACCATCATCGTGGACTAAACCCATGTTAGCCCATAAATTTCTAACCACTAAGTTTGCATCATTAGGATCATGCAACCCACAGTTCAGCTGCATGATTTGGTGAAACTCATTCAGAGAAAATCTGATTGGACGAGCATCAGCCAACACCCACACCTCATTCACCCTTAGGTGTGTGAAACATATTGCCCAACAGGTGTTTCACATATTTTCTTGTCCATGAGAACCATGAGCCGGCAAACTGCAGTATAATACCGAAGTTGAGAATTTCTCTCTATGTCATCGTAAGCATCAAAGCCAATAAGATCCCTCATTGATGTTATTATCTTCAATGTGAAGTAGTGGTTGATGCTTTTTGTTTATCAATGGGAGTCTTCCGATTGCAACAACCCTCCTAGAGGTACTTTTCGTCATCCCCCCATAACTGTGGAAAATAAACAAGAAAACAGTTAAAGTATAAAACTCTAGACCAAAGTCTACTAAACTCCACCCATACTATAAATTAAATTCACCAAATTCTACCACACTATAAACTAACTCAACCAAAGTCTATCACACTAAACACAAACTCTACCAAAATCCACTACACTATAAATAAATATATCAAACTCTACCATATTATACATTTACCATACTCTATCAAAGTCTACTACACCATAAATTATAAATTATATTTACCAAACTTTACCCACATCTTTTCTTAATGGCAAGTTTTGTAAATAAATAGAAAAATCTTTATTTTTGTGACTTTTCCTACGTCTTTTCTTAAACATTTTGAAAACTATTTAACTCATTTGAGTCATTATTTCTAAAAAATATGATTAACCGAGCTATGGTTACCAACCTTGTTAGCTTACAAGTCTCGCCAAAAAATAAAACAAGAATCTTGGATCAACAAATATTACCCCATAAGGGAAATAAAAAAAAAACATATAGTTTCACTACAGCCAAATTTATAAAAGCGAAACACCAAAACTTCACAGGAATTTTGGTATATAAAAGACTCACAAGTAATAGTTCATGCCTACTTTAATCAAACAAATGTGAGGAATATTCAACATCACAGCTGGGCTCCGGCAATTCTTCCTGAAGAACGAGTAAGCCACGTTTATTACGAGCCCGTTTCACAAAATACTGAGTTACGCTTCGCCTTCACGTGACCGTGCCCAACTATGTAAGCCACTTCCGCGTCCTTCGCATTCACCAGATCAAACAGCTCCTCCTTCACCTGCGGTTGCCTGAACTTAGTGTCCATTGGCCTAAACTGAAACATCCTTCTCATGCTCAGCCTCGGAAGCTCTTGCTCATACTCTGCTTTCAATTTGAGCAGAGCTGGCGATTTGCTGTTTGTTACTGTTGTCTGTGATCTCGAGCTGCCTGCAATATTGGCCTCCGATATAGACCGAGAAAGCCTTGTCCCGAACTTGTTCTGAGGCTTTCACAACAGCCAGCCGACCGTCAATGGAACGGTCAGTGTTTGAGCCACCATAGCCTTCAGATTCTAGCTGGATAAACTCAGCGATGCTCATCACAAGCTCATCTTCAAAGTCGTCTCCATCTTTGTTAACATCTTTGTAACCGCGCTCGGATAATGCATCGATACATCCTGTATGTTTTTGGTCCAATCCGGCCAATAAGGTACCGTTCTTTCTGTGGTACACACGGGATAGGGACAGTTTTTGCAGCAGACAAACACCACGACTTGGTAGAACGCCGTAAGTTTGTTAAAAAGTCGAAGTGAACGTGGCGGGAACGCCGCTGGCTAGTTCGGTGTAGATAAGACCCATCCCAGGGACTTTTGATGATCCCAAGGCTCGGGCCAAGGCTTAGGATTGATTTCATAGGCACCTTGTTGTGCTGGTCGCATAGGTACTTCTTTCTGCTGCCGTAGTGCCACACGTATGTGATGAAGGTGAAGAAGAGGGAAAGCAAGAGAGTAATCCAGCCTCCTTTAGGGATCTTGGACTAAAGCTGATGCAACGAAGACGAGTTCTATGGTTCCGAAGAAGAGGATGAAGAGGACAGAGAAGGACAATATGACGGTTCCAGACAAAGTTGATGATGAGAGGCATCAACCATGTTGTCACAAAGGCTAGAGTCATGCAGGCGAGCCCTGGAGAACAAAGGATTAGCTTAATTAATGATAAGAAGATGAATTTATAGCTTGATGGAAGGTTAATCCCCTACCAAAAGCAAAAGCTATATGTCGAGTGTCTCGGAAACATATAGTGACCAGGCAAGGGTGAGGATCATGACAACCCAATTGATCTCGGGATGATGTAAATTTGGGCCAAGGACCCATCTTGGTTTTGTGAACAATCTTCACACGGCGGGAAGCATCCCAGTGCGTAGCATTGTTTGACAATGGAGAACGTGGCAAATATGACTGCTTGGCTTGCAACCATTGCAGCCCAGCATAGCCATTATGAGAATGGGCCAGAAGAATGGATCTGAATAAAAAGAGCAAAATACATATGACCCATATGACAAACCACATGAGCAAAGTATCGAAAAAACACACCACAAAAATATCCCAAATATTTAAAAAATTGTAATACTTTTGGGACTTGCAGTGAAATTATTCAAAATGCGACAGGTATCATAGACATCATAAGGAATAGAGGAAAAAGATATGGAGATTGACCAAATGATTACCTGGGACGGAAGCATAAAAGCTTGTAGGTAGAGCCGAAAAATTCTTTGATAAAAAAGCAGCTTGACCCATGTATTGAAGCACTAGACACGGGTAGACAACACAGCAGAACGCATACTGCATAGAACCATGAGATTGCAAAATGTTATTGTTTTTTTGTCTTTGTTAGCTAACATTGAAGCAGTCATATAGATAGAACCAGATTTTGATAATGTATAATAGTTTTCTTATTATTGGGGCAAGAATAAGTCCCTGATATTATTAATTGCTTATAGCAATGAAAATTCTTCCACTACTGCACAGTTCATTTCCTAAAGCACTGAAAAGAGTCCTTCCAGAGGTTTCCGCTCCATAAGGAGCTAAATAAGCTGATTTACATACCCTTATAGATGTAGCTGTAAATTGGCCAAGTTCAGCAAAGATAGCCTCCGTTCCTGATGTAAGACAAATTGCCGAGATGAAACATAGTATAGCATAAAAACTTGTTGAGTCTATGTTCAGAACATAGTTGACCATATTACCTGTGATGCATAATAGAACACCTCCAAGTGATAGCCATCCATCAATTCCCGTGTCTCTAAAGAATATATAGATATAGTAGGGAGATAAAGCTTTGTATACACTGGGGTTCCAGGTGATAATATTGTATAGACCAACAGTTGCAATTGACAACAACCACAAAATCATTATAGGTGCAAATAAAAAGGCAACTTTATTTGTGCCTCGGTGCTGCAGAACGAAAAGTCCAACCAGCAAAGCGCATGCTATCATGACCACCGTACCTAGGCAATGAACACATTGGTAAAGAAATATAAATAACAATAACGGAAGTGGTAAACATATATAAACCAGATACGTTACTATGGAAAATGATAAAGTTTTACTCACTGTGCTGCAGACTTGTTTTGGCCACGAGGCCATCAATAGACGAAGAAACTACAAGAAAATAATGTTAGACATTAATCCATGGAAAAGATAAAAAAAAAATGTCATATACTATACAGCCAGAACAGATACGAAACAAAGGACTGCATAATTACCTGAGATTGCTGGTGTAAGGACACCGATGGTAATTACCATGGAAGTTCCTACCAATACTAAGACAAGCAAAGCAGTTTTTGATCTTTTATTTTGTTCTATAAGGCTTTTGAAAGCAGAACTAGGCGAACTTCTACTTGCATCTCCAGTCCCATAGTATGTGGAGATTTCCTCATCAGCGGCTTGCTGATTTGGAAGCAAAGAAAATCTTGCGTGTCTGCATAGCAAAGCATACAAAGCGAAGATCCCACCTGAAACAGAAATACAACATTCTACATCCCAACCCATGTCTCACTGGAAAAAAACCGACTCAAATAGCAACCACTTCTCATACCTTCACCATTGTCATCTGCACTTAATACAAAAACCATATACTTGATGAGTGAGAGGAGAGTAATTGTCCAAAATATCAGTGAAAATGCACCAAATATCGTATCTTCTGTTTGGTGATGTCTCAATCCTCCGTAGAATGTACATTTATATACGTAGAGAGGAGAAATACTCAAATCTCCAAACACTAAGCCGAAACTCTGATACGCTAAAAGGAGGACCTGTGTACACCTGTTTCTCCTATCAGCCTGATTCAAAAGAAAAGACAACAGAACACTTATTGACACAGGTTGGACACAGTTACATACATATAAACAGATGTTGGCCAATCAATGGCAAATCAAATCGTAAGATCACAGATGCACAGAAATGAATCATGCGCAGCATTTTTGCTTACAGGAGTGACATTAAGTCGAATTTCAATACCCTGATAAAAAAAGTTAGTATCAAAAGGTAAATTCATTGATTATCGAGATGTATCGGTATCAGTCATTTCATAATTCGTTCACCACATGCCATTGACATCACGATCGTAGTTTGGCACGACCAACAATAAAAATGGTAGGGTTTAAGATTCATGACGATTTAGCTATACGAAGAGGTCGAAGGAATTGATAACATACCATGATTCTAGCCGCCGGCGAGTAAGATGATTCTAGCTTAGGGAGGATCTTCAGCGATCAGAAATTATACACCGGAGACTGTATATCAAGGAAAATTAATCGGAATCGATTCGACAGGAAAGATGTCAATGATCATTTGTTGTTTCTTACCGAGATCGAAATGTTCTCAACAAATTCGATCCAAAGCTCGCGGTCCTTCTTCCTTGAGTTTTTTTTTTTTTTTTTGCTCAGTTGTGTGTATTCGAATTATTTATTATTTTCTTCTAATATCCGATTTTTGTTATGACATATTTTAGTGATCCGATTACTCGTATGAAATAACATTCAACATCGACGCTATCATGTCATCGTAATTTTTGACTTTTTATCATTTATATCTGCGCCACAGAATTATAATCTCAAAATCCATTTTCAAGCAAGGGTTTCAGTTTTAATTCTAAGTGGATTTGAACTCCAAATCATACACAATTCCAAAAATTGGACCTGAATTATTACGTTTTGAATCTCTCATAGTGCAAATAGCTGTGTAGATAGTGTGTTGATAAAGAGATTCCAGGAAAAAAATAATTTTACTGCAAAGTGTACAACAACACAAACAAACAACATCAATAGATCTCTCACGAGAAAACATAGAGAAAGATCGTCTTGTTACCCTCCAACGTTTTACTTGCATCTGCGTCTGTTAGTCACCAATTCTGGATTTCCTTTCTTCATCATCGCTACAAATTCTTCATAGTTGATCTTTCCGTCCTATAGATTTGAATACAGAGAAAAAGTGTCAAGAAAACATATGACAGAGATATATGAATGAACCAGACCAAAAGGCTAATGTATACATACACGATCGGTGTCTACTTCAGCAATGATTTCTTTGATGGATTTATCATCGCCCATGTTGTATTTCTTCATGGCTTGCTCCAGTTCTTCCATTGTTATGTAGCTAAATAACCCAAATCAAGAACAAAGATTGAGAATTCATAGCTTGCTAAAGAACGAGAGTGGTAAAGAATAGTATATTACCCGCTGTTGTCCTCATCGAAGTACTGGAAAGCAGTGTACAAGTGATCTTCACGCTCGATTCTGTTCATATGCATTGTGGCAGATATAAACTCCAAGTAATCAATTGATCCATCTCCATCCATATCAGCCTAAACAAAAACATTTTATGCTTTTGTCAGTTGTATTATTGCAGGGGAAAACACGGATTCTGTATTTATAGTTGCGGTTTGTGATAGAAAGACTTACGGCTTCCATTAACTGTTTTATTTCAGCCTCAGAGATCTTAGAACCAAGTTTGGGGAGACCAGTTCTCAATTCCTCCAAGGTGACTATTCCATTGTTATCGGTGTCTAGAGATTTGAACATCTCTTTCAGACCAATGATTTCTTCTTCAGAAAGGTTCTCTGCAATAACCTAAAACGCCAAACAAAAAGCAAAGATTTTTTTTCGAACAAGAAGTCTACATAAAGTCTAATGGCGATGGCAAGATGAATTCAATAAATGTTCTTATTACCTTCAGGGCCATTTTCTTGAGTTTATTCATAGCACGGAATTGTTTCATCCTGGATAACACCGCATTGTCAAGCGGTTTGTCTGACGCCTCGCCATCTTCTTTAATCCAAGGATGATCTGCGTATGTATTGAAACGTGTTAATATTGGAAAGAATACAGTATATTCATTTTTTTTTAATCAAAAAATGTTATGAAGGGGTCTCTTACTTAGCACTTCTGCAGCTGTAAGACGATCTTTAGGGTCATATGTTAACATTTTCCTCACTAGATCTTTGGCACCATTAGATAGTGCTGGCCACGGATCAGCCGAAAAGTCAAGCTTCCCTTGAAGAATGGCATCAAAGATCCCCGTTTCATTTTCTGCACAATAGGAAAAGAAAAAACTGTGACTATACATACATCCACGGTCCTCCATCTAAACCGTGAGACTAAATTCTCTTCTCAATAAAGATAAAGGAAATACCTCCCCAAAAAGGCGGTACACCACTGAGAAGGATGTATAAAATCACACCGGCACTCCAGATATCAGCCTCTGGTCCATAGTTCCTCTTTAGAACTTCTGGGGCAACATAATATGCACTCCCAACAAGATCCTTAAACTTATCTCCTGCATTAATGCATCAACTTCATTACGAGGGAAGGGTTGACTAGGGATGCAAAATTAATCCACAGATGAAGTAATAAACTGCAACATCAAGTAGGGAAGCTTCTGGTAGCCTGTCCTTACCTGGCTTGAAGAAGACCGAGAGCCCAAAGTCAGTAGCTTTCAATGGGGAGTTCTCATCTTTACTAAGAAAGAGAAAGTTTTCGGGCTTCAGGTCTCTGTGCATTACACCCATAGAATGACAACTGTGCACAACCATCACCATCTGCCTACACAAATCCGCAGCAGCTCTCTCTGAGTAAAGACCTTTAGCTATGATCCTATCGAACAATTCACCTCCTTCACACAGCTCCATAATGAGATTCACCGAGTGCCTGTCCTCATATGCACCCTTCAAGTCCACTATGTTCCTACAAACCACTCACCAACTTGAAACTCAGGTAAATTCGCCATAGAATAAGAAAAATAAAAGTGAAAGGTATCAATTTTCCTGCATAACAAGAGTCCTCAAATAAGATTTTTAAAACAAACTGATGATTTAACATAGGAGCATCAGCTAGTCAACTCCCATGAATCTTCTTCTACATAGTGATCTCATAATAGACTTGAGCATTATAGATTGAAAAACAGCCTAGGTTCTGGAAAACATTCACCAATCATACGTACATATTCGAACAAAAAGCGTTTCAGATTCAATGACACAAACATTTTCCAGTAGCAATCCAAAAAGATTTACCGGTGGCCACTGAGATGATGCATAATCTGGACTTCACGGCGAACATCTTCAATGTCATCTTTGTGGACGAGGCGGCGCGTAGGGATTGACTTGCAGGCGAAAACTTGCTTGGTCTCTCTGTGAGTGACGAGGTATGTAACGCCAAACTGGCCACGACCTAGCTCACGACCAAAATCGTAAGTTCCTCGGACGTTCTCCATTGGCCGGCCTAAGATCCGACCATTCTGCTGAGTAGATGTGGTTGACCGGGATCCACCAGTTCCGGAACCGGAGGATCCACGGCGTTCTCCAGCAGGTTTGACAGGGTGGCCGGAAGAAGACGACGGTGGAGGATCGGAGGATTTGGAGTGAGTGGAGGAGGAAGACGGTGGCGGAATGGAGCCTTTAGATTTGCTGTGTCTATGGCCCATTGACAAAAGTTTCTCTTAGTTTGGTCTGTGAAGTTCCACAATTATAGAAATCGAACCCGAAGTATCCAAAGTCTATTATGAGCTTCACCAAAGTCAACGTTTACCTGCACGGGAATCGTTAGAAAGATAGAAGACGAAAGAAAGAGATCGTTTACATAGGCCTACTAAAACCTATTATACTCTTTTCATATCAGGCCCATTACTTATTAGGCCCATTAGGAATGATAGGAGCAGCTTGTTCAGGACTTCGCACCACTTCACATCACACTCGATGGTTTTCTTGTGTTACAACTGTTTTTCTATCTCAGTTTGTCACTGTGATCACATGTTTCAGAAGCATTTCCAAAACATCTTTTGAAACTATCGAAGCTTCGTTCTTCAATTGCTTGATTTTTGTATCAGTCTCTTGCTCAAGCCTCTTCATATTGGCACCTGAATCTTCACTTGGCTGTTTTCACAGTCAAGTTTTCTCATTATTAACAAGTGACTCGCAATAACACATTGTTTGTGACTTCAGGACAATTTTTAAAGTTTTACCGCTTGAAGTTTCCTCTGGGAACCATTCTCCGTAGTAGTTTTATTCTCAGCAATCTCTGTTTCAGCCTCTTCCTTGGCTTGCTTCAGTCTTGCCATTTTTGCTGAAAATCAAGAACAATTACACATTCTCAATAAAAGTTCCGATTTTGTAATTCATTTAGCGCCAACTCGTAACAAACCTTGAAGTAAAATTCTCCAATGAGCACAAAGTTACTAACAAATGTTAGTCAGAGTAAGGCATTATGCCATCAAAGTCAACGCTCTTAGCAACATGATTATTATGATCCTTAACACTATGCATCACTACGATCTAATGCTTTAAAGCGCATGAGCTGTGGCTATGCATCAAGACATTTTTGTAAAAACCGAAAGAGTAAGAGTTTCAGACTCAAGCATAGAACTTGAAATTACTCGTCATAGGCTCATAGCAGCATTGACGATTTGCCGAGCTTCGTGTTCAGCAGCAAGCTATTGCTGGATCCTTCCATGATTCGATTCCATATTTTCTTGAAAATCTCAAAAAATCTGTTTGATAAGAATAGTACAGATCAATAAAGTCAATCAAGAAAGAAGAGTTTGTTATGCGAACCAAATTGATTTCATTCATTCATCGTAATCTGTTTATACAATATACAAAGGGGAAAACCGGTTTAATACATAACCGATTTCAATTAACTAATCACATCTAACCAACCTAATTATTGGTTTAAGAGAGAATATTTAACGAAAAGACTTAAGCTCGATGACGGTAACTGATAGAACAACTCTCTAAGAGCAACATTATTGGAGAGTTCTTATTAGAGTTTCTTAAATATTATTAAATGATTATATATGAAAAAAGTGAGTTAAAAATATAATTTAATAATAAAATAATAAAATAAGTTAAAAAACTTATTAAAGAGTTCTTAAATAAGAAATTTTCATAGGATTTCTTAAGAGTTTCTTAAATTTTTAATAATAAAATAAGTTAAGAAACCCTTAAAAAACTCTTGGTGGCCTAAATCCACCCTGATGACTGAGAGAACAACTTTATCAACCCAGTCACCTAGCTATTATACTAATAATGATGTTGCTAACTACATGGCTTTCGTTTTTTTCGAAAAACTGATATTAAAACCAAAACTTTATTAGCACTAGATATGGACCGTCGATACACGATTTTATTTTTATTAAATAAAATTTAATATATATTATAAATAATGTTTTGGAATTTTTGAATTACTAAGATCCAACTTTATATAATAAAATTAGTAGAAAATTCATGTTAATTACTATTTTTTGAAGTACAAATTTAAATTATAGGATATTACAAAATTTTGGATTACTAACTTTTGAAACCAAACTGTTTATAATCGAATTTTGGATCGTTGGATTCAACACGTGAAAGAATGTCGTTAATTACTAACTTTTGAAACATAACTTTATATAATAGGATTCACTACAAAGAAAATCCATGTTAATTACTTATTTTTGAAATGCAACTTTAAATTATAGGATATTGCAAAATTTTGAATCGTTGATTACTAATTTTTGAAACCTTAGTTTATATTATAGGATTTGAAACCCAACTTTTTATAATAGAATTTTGGATTGTTGGATTCAACACGAATCTCGTTGATTACTAACTTTTGAAACCCAACTTTATATAATAGGATATGATACATATTAAATTTTGATTGTTGGATTTGGCACGTAGAAAAATCTCGTTGATTACTAACTTTTGAAACTTGACCTTGTATATTATTAGTATACTAACTTTTGAAGCCCTATTTTATATTATAGGATATCACAATCACACTAATTTATTTTTAAATTATAAAAATACATATTAAAATTTCGATCGTTGGATTTGATACGTAGAAGAATCCAATTGATTACTAACTTTTTAAAACCTAACTTTATACAATACGATACAAATTAAATTTCGATGGTTTGATTGACACGTGGAAGAATCTCGTTGATTACTAAATTTTGAAACTTAACTTTATATAATAGGATTTATAAATATACATAATAAATTTCGATGGTTGGATTTAACACGTGGAAGAATCTCGTTGCTTACTAACTTTTGAAACCTAATTTTATATAACATGATCATTGAATTTGACACATAGAAAACCTGTTGATTACTAACTTTCGGAACCTACCTTTATATAATAGGATTTTGAGGAAAATCCTGTAATTTACAAATAAATGATAGGTGATACCATTACGCTATGTCAACTATCAAGTCTATATGCTAGAAGAAACCCTCCAATTGCCAGACGAATTTGCAACATTACACTTTGAAAGACTATGCACTCATCTCTTGAAAACAAAGACATGATACCTAAACAACAGTTCCTTTTGCCTTGAGCTATTCCGTCCGGAGAAGACAGCTTTGTAACAAAAGCGCGTCCTCTATTTCAGTTACACGTCTCAAAAGTCTACTTCAATTCTTCAAATCATAGTACAGAATCAAGGTCGGCATCATCCTTGTAAGAGAGCTATCTCTATTGAAAACTTCTTCCAATTACAACTCCACTAAATATAATAGCACCAAACCACTTGTTCGACACAAATCTGTGAAAACAAAGTGTTAATTGTTCAAGGAAAATCACAGATCTGATTTAGACAGAGCAAAAAGAACCACTATGTTACATACTTGCTACTGCAGTCAGCACGAGATGATAAGTCAGCTGTACCTATTTGCCATCCTAACTGGCCTGATGCAGCAGCCAGTGATGCGTAATATTGCCACCCTTAATCGTTAGAATGATAGAAAAAAATTAAAAAGACTGTAAATGGAATTTGGAATTACAAAAGAACAGCAGTAAAGTTTACTGAGAGTACCGAGATCTGCACTGAGTCCAGAGAGTGCAAGAAAGCCAATAGATAATGTGCCAAATCCAGTTAGCCAAAGCTTTGTATCATCACCAAATCTAAGAGCTGTTGACTTTACACCAACTTTTATATCATCCTCTTTGTCCTGGAAACACAATAACCGATCCTTTCACTCTAGCTCATGAAAAATATAAAGTTATTAATGTCAAACTACTATCATACAACTGAACTTGGAAGTTGGAACTGTGGGTTTGTAAGTTGTAGCAATATACTATTTCAAAAGCATACTAAGCATATGCTATTTCATTCTCTACTGAGTTACAGATATTTTCCTCTCACTTCTGTTTCAAATGGGAGAATTTTTGGGTGCTGACTCTTTACTTAAAAGAGTTAATATCAAATGGAAAAGGAAGACGAGCAGGGGATTTTCTTCTTCACAATCGACATTGGACAAAGTCGAACATCTAAATGAAAACATTCGTATGAGACATGAAACAAAAAATGGAAATTACTTTGTAACGGAGAAACTTGTAAAAGAGAAAACAAAAGAAGAACTATATGCACATTGAGATTGACTACTTTGATACTGTTCATAACTATTAGAATTTGAAGCTGAGAATAAGTTAAATATACCTGATGTGCATAAATAGTATCATAAACAAGGGTCCAGCAGACTCCTGAGAGATAAAGAGGAAGTACAACAGTAGGCTCTATGCTTCCTTTAACTGCAGCCCATCCTAACAATGCTCCCCAGTTTATGGTCAAACCTAAAAATGCTTGAGGCTGCAATAAGAATTACAGAATGGATCAAAAGAGACAGAGAAAATATATACTGTATAATTTTGAGAAGCCTTAATGGGTTTGAATTACCCAAAATGTAAATCTCTTCATAAGTGGGTAGGAGAAAACAAGTAACAAAGATGAAGCCCCTAAAACACGGCTGCAGAATATACGGACTGAAATGAGCTTAACTAGAAAAGAAAATTAAGCAAAAAACCACATCTGGAAGAATCTCGTGTGTATGTAAATTCCAAACAAACCTGTAATTGTTCAGCTGGAGAAGAATCCCTAAGCCTAAAAATAACTCTAACCCAAGAAATCCAAGCCCTTCAAATGGTGTCACAAGCCCACTGGCAATAGGTCTTAATCTAGTACGATCAACCTGGATAGAAAACGATATCTCTGAGGTAGACATCACAATCTAAAACAAAAACAAAAATAGGAAAAAAATCTTGATTTACAGAAACCATGGTTATACCTAACATCTTTCGTAAACCAACATATTAAAAGGCTCTATAAATTTTACAGCTCTTGTCATTGTTACGAAAGTATCTCATTCAGATAGCGTTAAAACAAACTGACCTTTGTATCTATGTCCCGATCAAGCAGATCATTAATAGTACAGCCGGCACCTCTAAGAAGAAGTGCTCCGCAACCGAATAAGCCCATATATTTAAAACTTGGGAGGCTTCCAGGATCAGCAGCCAACGCAATAGACCTATACAAGAGTGATCGAAATTCATAATTTTTTATTTTTTTCTTATTTGTGGAAACCATATACACGGCGAAAAATGGATTAAAACCCCAGTGGAAGTCCTAATACTATAACTCTTATAATCACCACGAAAACTCTGGTTTATAGCATTATTCAACCTTGGTTTCTGCCAATCCTTGACCATAAGGCACTCTCTCGAGCTATCAAAAATGTCAGCTCAAGATCATACTACCTAATTTCTTATCAGCTGCAGGGGAGATTTATATATTGTTGATTAAAAACTGCAAAACAGAAACAGAGATAATATAGTGAAATGACAGAGGGCAATAACCTCTCTACTATGTTTTCTTTTATCAGTTTGCTGTAGAAAAAGGCACTCTATAAACTCATATTCTCAGTGATTTCTTGTAATGATTAAAATTGAATCTCAATTTAAGCTACACTATCCAAAGGAAAAGATTAACCTACCACATACAAGGCCAAGCAAGCAACCAAGTTCCAATGGGTTTATCCAATCGAGCAAGCTTAGCATAACCTCTAACTTCTTTTGGTAAATACAAATCTACCCAAGAAGTTCCCTTAACACCATCATCACCACTCTTCTCCTTGTCATCTTTCTTAGGATTCCCCTGCATAATCGAAGAGGATGAAGACATTCCAGCAACTAATCTGTGATTCCAGCCAGCACCGACAAACTTCTCGTGATGCAATTCCGTACCCTCACTAAACACTTGGTAGTTGTAGTTCCATAAAGGATACTTAGGGAGAGGATTTATGTGATCAATAGTAACAGGGTTGGGCAAAAATTTATATTGAGACTGGAAAACAGAAAAGGAAGAAGATGGTGTTGCGGAGACGGAGGATTTCAGTAATCGTCGCGAAACACGGGACAGGCCAAAAAACGCCATCTTTGAGAGAATTGTTTGCCTGCAAGAAATAAGCACTTTGGAGATTTCAAACAACATTCCTAAAACAAGAGAAAACCTAAAGTGTTAGTGAGATTCTTACAATCAAAAGATACTCCTTCCCAAAGCAAAACTGTCTAATTACAATTTCAAGTGATGAAGCTTTCAAACTCAGAGCTTCGATGGCGTTTCCGATCACTTCCCCGCATATGAATCTATAAAATTAAGCGACGAAGAATAGTGGAGAATTGAATTCCTTAAAACAATATATCGCAGATAGAAAAATTAAGAAAAGAAAATCGGATCTTCGCCGAATACAACAACCTGAGCAACGACAGGTTCCGGCGAGAAAGAGCAATTCTAAAAGATCACTAATGGGCCCATACTGTTGGTCTTTCCTATTATAAATGGCCCAAGAAAATTGGGGGCTATTGGGCTAATTAAAAAAATCATTTGCATGGACCAGATACCTGTAACATCATTTAGTTTAACGTATGTATCTTAATGTAGCACTTCTTTTATAAAGATGTGCCTACAAGATTGAATCAAATAGTACATGTACAATCGTATTACGTATATCAAAGCATCTAATAGAACCAAAGAGTTATAAATGGAAACTCCACAAGACCCATTATTTATTATATTGAAAATCCTCTTCTTTATTGATAGATCGATGATGGCGATTAAGTTTTGATAATATAGTCTCCCATGTCAACAACCATGGTCTTGACAAATTTCAGCTGGTCGCTTGGCTCCAAAGACTAATCGCTACATTTCTTCCATATCATAGTGATTTTACAGATACAAGTATCCTCAGTTTCAGAAATAAATTGCAAGTAGCCGTCACAAACTTTGAGAAGCTCATTACATGACCCTCAAGTCCTTTTAGTGTCAAAGTTTTAATCTCATCGTTTATCTCTCTCCTCTCCTTGTACACCTCCTGCTTTCCATCTTTATAACACATACATGTGGATTCTATTAGTGAATAAATTTCCAATACTTAAGTTTAATTGGTTCCACTAAGCATCATTGATATTTGGCAAATGATTACCAAAACCCTATAGTTTCACAGGTGAACTAAATAAAAGTAAAAGTATACCCTTAGTGTAGTTCCAAATGATAGAATCTTGAGCGTCAGAGAAGACATGGTTCTCGCCATATTTTCTCTCTTATAATTTTCACAGTTGATGAAACTAACATTTTTCCTCACCTAGGTTTATATAGTGAATGGTACGGTTAAAAACATATGGTTTCTACTAATTGTTTTAACTTTTAATTGTTTAATAGTCATGGTAGAATATTTTCTCCTTCACCTTTTTTATACCCTGAAAAACCTAGTGAGCATTAATGGCTAGTAGTAATGTGTTTCTGATTGGTAGACTAGTTTCCAAGGCCACGATACTAAATGTGCATTGGTGGCAAAACATTTTTTAGAAGATAACATGCTATATATGGAACCAGATTGTGAGGAAAGCTGAATTATTCATATTCATGAAGAAACCAACAGATTTGAGGTATCGGGATCTCATTTGGATACTTAATGAGAATAATCAATCAGCTGCGTTAAACTGTCGTGAGAGCGTCTTGGGTATGATCTTCCGAGAAAATTTACCAAAGAGAAACATGGTAGAGTTTAGATGGAGTCCATGAAAATGGTCACAAGAGCTGATATATGCATAAAATTAAATTTAAATAGTTATTAGTAAACAAAATTAATTTACATTTTCAAAATTTAACAGTAATATTTAGACAGTAATATTCACTAATTCCGAACCAAAATTTGCGAAAGCAGCCTAAAATTCGAAATGGCCTTGTTCATTGGTACCGTGACCAAAACTTATTTGTTTTATGGTTGCTACCGATCAATGACTAGAATTTTGAGTTGCTAAAAAGATCAGCGACTGATCGCTAGCAACTAGCGGACGAACGATAATAGCGACCAAAAAGTAATTAACTAAAAATTATTGGTCGCTGATGTCAAACGAATAAAAAAACCAAATTTCTGATTTCACTAGTCATAGTTGTCAGCAATCACAAAAAAAAACATGATCTATGTTGAAAATTTTAGTTTGGGACATTGTAAAAGTTTTGAATTATAACATGTTGTTCACTTGATTTTTAATACTACTCAAATTAAGAAATGAAGTTGCTTGAACATCACGTGCAAGAGACAAGGACCTGAACTAATGAAGGTCACGTGACAAGCATGTGAGGCGTGAAGATAATGTTTGCTGAATCAGTTAAGAGATTCAAGAAAATCTTATCAAGGAAGATTTAAACCGAAGATAAGGATTATCAAACAAAATTATTAATAGAAGATTCAATTGGATTTAGTTGTTTTGTTACGAGTCTGTTGGAGACTAACTCGTGAATCCTTGTGTTATAAAAGGGATCTCAATTTTCATTCGAGTTTTTAAGGACTTAGAAATTAAGTTTTAGAGAACTTGTTAATTGAGCATTGTTAGGATATCGATATTAAATAGTCGTTTTAAATTGGTTTCTGTGATATATTAAGTCTAACAGAAGTTTGTCTTTTGTAGAAAAAAAAATTCTAATAGAACGTAATTCTTGGTTAAATTGTTTTCTCGTTTTCGAGAAAGACTCTGTTAAGGATCGATCCCCAGTTTGTTGAGGATCGTTCATACGAGGGTGAAACACATATTTTACTTATAATTCGGAAATTAGCCATAATCAATCACCATTGCTTATTAAACTTTTAAACTTATTCCCCACCCCCTCCCACTATTAAACTTTAAAACCTATTTCTCCTCTATTGAAAATTATGGTTCAAATAAAGTCAATCCTTACCAAACCAATTTTGCGCCATACATAACTAGTCTCTTGAATCAAACCTCTAAATAAATTGATCCGTCAGATATCCCCAGTTTATGTAGAATTGAACCCTAATTTCGAAGATTGACCAAAGGAGAATATATTTGAGAGTAAAAATCAGAGGTTTGGTTGGTCAATTGTCTTGGTTTTGATTGGTTAAGTATTGTTTCCGATTCATAGGACATAATTTCTAAAGATTTTTCTATTTTGATTTGTGATGTTTTGGGTCGAAGAATGAGTTATAAAGGTTTAATTTGCTTCAATGGCATTCTCCTTTAAACAAAACAATATTGAAAATTTTGGAGGATTTTGTTTGTCTCCATGTCTATGTGATCGTGTTTTAAAATGACAGATTCTTTCGACTTGCTCAAAGATTCTTTATATCATTTTAAAACAAAAAATAGAGAATTTTGGTTGTCTCTATGTCTAAAGTTTGGATAAAGGAGAATTTAAAAGAGGCGAAAAGTCGGGGTGATTTAGTGTTATATAAAACTTTCTGAAAAATCCAGATCGTCGACCCAAACATCTTACATAACAAAAGAGTTGATGTGGCAAAACAAAAAACCATAGAGTTATACATAGAAATGAAACTTCACAAGACCCCATTATTTATTATATTGAAAACCCCCTTATTCATTGATAGATCGATGAGGGCGATGTAGATGATGATCAAGTTTTTGAAATATAGTCTCTCATGTCAACAACCATGGTCTTGACAAATTTCATGTAGCTACTTGGCTCTGAAGACTCATCGTTACGCTTGTCCCATATCATAGTGATTTTGCAGACACAAGTATCCTCAGTTTTAGGAGTAAACTGGTAGTAGAGTTCATAGACTTTGACCTGCTTCATTACCGCACCATCACGTCCTTTTAGCGTCAACGTTTTAGTGTCATTGTCTATCTCTGTCCTCTCCTTAAACACCTCATGCTTTCCATCTTTACACACATACATACATGTGCTCTATTATATCAATCTTGGTCATTTATAGATGTAGTGATATTATCATGATTACAATGAATTTTTAGTTTATTAATGTGTTCCATTCATTTGAATCTGCGGATAGATGGTCAAAGTCATGACTTCAGCCTAGAGAAGCAAACCCTAGAGATAGCTCAAATCGCCATTGCTTAAAGTGTAGTTACTTATACATACATACATACATACATACATACATACATACATACATACATACATACATATATATTAATATATATTAGGGAGAGAGTAAAAGTATACCGCAAGTGTAATTCCAAGTCATATAATAGAGCCATCAAAGGTTATATTTTGGATGTTTTGGTAGCCTTAGGGAAGACATAGTTCTTGCTCTTCCAACGATTGAAGTGTTTCTCCGCCAATCCTTTGAATGAAACCTCCGTCATGTATGTTCCCGACATCGCCATTTCTCTTTCTCTTGTCTAAAGCTTCTACTTGTAATTGATGAAGTAACACTTGGCCTCGCCTTGTTAAGGTTAAAAACATGGTTTCTACCATTTCTTTATAAATAAGTCATGCTAGAATTATAACCTCTCTTCTTCCCCTTTCCTCACCCTAAAATATTTAATGAACATTAATGGCCGATAGCTAGAAATTTTTTATTATTATTGTTAGGTTACGCTATTAATGTGGCTTGTTGGCATAACATCTTGAGAAGATAATCATGCATGTACAGGACTTCTTTAAGTTTATGGTGTTTATATTTTCATTATGTAACGTTGGATTTTTGGATTAAAGAGTCTGAATATATTGTCACTTGAATCACCAAATTAATAACCGTTAGTTGATATAATTACGTGTTTGAACAAAAAAACACTACAAGATAACACAGCTTTTACAACTCCAAATTTCGTCCCTAAAGCGTTGTAAAGGCCTTTTACAACGCATTAGGGACGCCACGTGGTTCGTTGTGTCTTGCACGTCGTAAGGCATAAAACGTTGTAAAAGTTAACAACGCAATATTAACGTTGTTAAAACGTCGTAAAATAGGCCTTGTAAAAACGTCGTAACATTAAGAGTACGTTGTAACCTCGATGGCAAAATATACGTTGTAAGTTGATTGTAAACTTAGCAAGTAACTTACAACTAAGTAGAGTCGAAATGTTTTACAACGTATTAAAGTCGAAAACTTTACAACTAACTAAAGACGAAAATTTTACAACTATTTAAAGACGAAATTATTTACAACTACTTAAAGACAAAAATTTTACAACTATTTAAAGACGAAACTATTTACAACTACTTAAAGACGAATATTTTACATCGATTTAGGGACTAAAATTTGTTATTTATTTTTTTATTAAGATTGTGAAATTTAATTTTTTGTATTTAAATAAAAATATGAAATAAATAAATTAAAATTATAATATAAAACTAAAATATAAAATTAAAATATTTTTACAAAATTTAATTACAAATTACAAAATATTTAACGGAGTAATTCGTCGAACATGTCAGAGCTACGGTCGTCCTGATCTTCAGCCACTCGCTCGTTCAAATCGACCTCGACATCCTCTAGTGAAATACATGGGTGCTGTTGTTATCTTAGAAATAAGACCTTGGATCAAATCATGAAACCATGGTGGGTAGTATGGATCATCATAGTCAACCTGTATACACAATTTAAAATTAATCACAACGTAATTAGAAATATGTTAATTTAAATTAATCACAACATAATTACAATCAATGTATACAATTCACTCTTAGTTGGCCCTTCAACCATAATGCGAAGTGCATATCTTTCCGCTTAAGTACTTCTGCATCTGAAATTCATTCAATAGTTTCTTTTACCTAACTAACAAATAAAGTGTACATGTATATATAAATATGTTAATTTAAAGTAATACACATTTCATTAACTATATACAATTCATATACATATATATATACCTTTCAAACGGAAGCACTTCAGTACAATTCAGAAGTATATATGTGTGTGCTGTGTGGCGGTCTTCGGGACTACTCCACCAAACTTCTTTTAATTTGCCACTGAGACGTCCAATTGGGGAAAAGATATCAGGAACTCCCTCTACTGCATAAGTTTGGGCGACACCACCATCATCATATCTCCTAGGTGCTCTTTTTCGTGTGTGAACGGTGGGTGCAAAGTAGTACATGTGAAATGCGACGTTTCTTCTGTCAGGCTACCAACAACGATTGACCCTTCGACATTTGACATGTTCTTTGCTTTGCCCTTAAGCGTTTTCATAAAACGTTCAAATGGGTACATCCATCGAAAATGAACAGGTCCTGCTAAAAGTGCTTCGTGAGGAAGGTGCTCTGGCAGATGTTCCATAACATCGAAGAACGAAGGAGGGAAAATCTTCTCTAAGTTGCACAACAATAGCGGTATATTTGTTGAAAGTTGTTCCAAACCTTCTACTGTGATTATCTGTGCACTCAAGTCTCTAAAAAAAACTCCAATACCTACAATATAAGAGTTATATACATATGTTTATATTCATTACTATATTATGTTAAACAAATACCTGCAAGTGCTTCATGTACATTTTTTGGAAGTAACTCCGCCAAAGCAAAGGGTAGTAGTCGTTGCATGAACACATGACAATCATGACTTTTCATCCCTGTAAACTTTTGCCCTTGCTCAACACAGCTTGAGAGATTTGAAACATACCCATCAGGAAACTTCACCTCTGATGACACCCAATTGAATAATGTCGTTTTCGCCTTAGATGACAACCTAAATATCGGAACTGGAATTTTGCCATCACTTTTGATATGCAACTCACTCCTTGAACAAATAGCTGGTAAGTCTAAACGTGAATTCCTGTTATCCTTTGTCCTACCAACCACGTTCAAAATCGTATGCATTATATTTTCAAAAAAATTCTTCTCGATGTGCATCACATCCAAATTATGTTGAATCAACAAATCTTTCCAATATGGCAGCTCCCAAAATATACTCTTCTTATGTCAGTTATGATGCCGCCCGTAATAATCCGGCATATTATTAGGAACGTGCAAATTACCTCCTCGAGGAACAGTAGCCAAAGCCCCGTAATAATCCATATTTGCTTCGATTTCCTCTCCTGATAGATACAATGGTGGGGGATCCTTTACCTTAACTTTACTCCTGAATAGAGTCGTGTTCCTTCGGTAAGGATGGTAAATTGGAAGAAATCGATGATGACAATCAAACCAAGACGTCTTCCTACCATGTTTCAGTTGGAATGCATCTGTTCTCCCAAGGCAATATGGGCAAGCCAATCTCCCATGTGTTGTCCAACCAGATAACATTTCGTAGGCAGGGAAGTCACTTATCGTCCACATAAGCACCGCCTTCATCGTAAAAAATTTTTGGGCAGAACAATCATATGCTCGAACCCCATGCGTCCATAACTGTTTCAGCTCATGAATCAAAGGTTGCAAAAACACATCAAGAGACCGTTTCAGATGATTAGGACCAGGAACAAGTATACTTAGGAATAAAAATTATTTTTCCATGCACATTCCCGGAGGAAGGTTATAAGGCGTGAGGATTACTAGCCACAAAGAATATTGTCTACCAGACATTCCAAACGGACTAAAATCATCGGTGCATAGAGCAAGATAAACATTCCTAATATTCCTAGCAAAATCTTTGTGTACCGTATTAAAATGTTTCCACGCCTTTGCATCTGAAGGATGATTAATCTCTCCTTCTGTCTGTGAATGCTCTGCATGCCATCTCATCGCAGCTGCTATCCTCTCCGACTGATATAACATCTTCAATCTATCAGTTATTGGCAAATACCACATCCGTTGATACAAAACCTTCTTATGCCCACTCCCTTGTGCCTTATATCTTGGCTTGTTACAGAATCGACATTCTTGTAACATATCATCATCTTTCCAGTAGATCATAAAATTATCTATACAGACATCAATGGTTTCACACGGCAACCCAAGACTATAGACCAATTTTTGCGTCTCATAATATGATTCAGCACACACATTGTCTTCTGGCAAATACTCTTTGAGCAAGTCAGTCCACATATTCATGCATGACTGAGATGAATTACATTCTGTTTTAATATTCATCATCCTAGCTGCCAATGATAATTTAGATAGACCTTCTCTACACCCCTCGTAGAGAGGCTGGTTTGCAACATCTAGCATGTCATAAAACCTTTTTGCATCTAGATTGGGTGCCTCAACAACTATAGGTTGATCAGTATTAGTTTCCTGAAACGCATATGTGACCATTTCATGCATCCTATCATGCTCTACAACCCCATGACTCTCATTCTGATAACCAACATCATGCAAATTACTTGATTCACCTATATTAGCATCAACATTCTTAAAATTACTACTACTTGCTTCATCATTCCCACGACCGCTATCACCTTCCCCATGGTGAAACCAAATGTAATAATGCGGTGTAAACCCTCTATTTAATATATGATTCCAAACAGTTTCTACTCAGGCAAATTTCGTAATTTTGCATTTCCGACAAGGACAAAACATCTTATCCGATTCAATCGTGATTTCGGTTTGACTAGCCTGGTGCATGAATATTTCTGCCCCATTCATAAACTCCTTTTTCACGATTCCGGCAGCATCTCTATGCATATACATCCACTTTCGTTGCTCGAATATATCTCCACCGAAAGACATTTTTTGGATTTTTCCCCAAAATCATTTTTTTTTCTCCTCTACCACGTTTTTTTTTTTTGATGTTGTGATTAATGAAGAGAACCTTCCTCCTTATATAGGCAAAAAATTAACGATGATTTTACAACTTCTCGCAAATTACGAGTAAATTACAACACGTGTACCTAACCATAAATATCTAATTTGAAATTACGTCCTTAAATAGTTGTAAACTACTTAGTCATAAAAGAGTTGTAAGGTAGAGACGTTTTAACAACGAAATTTTAAATTTAACAACGTCTTTACAACATAAATTAAAAAAAAATTTAAACCTTTTACGTAACAAGAAAAACGTGTTTACCTACTTTGACATTCGACGTTAATTTGATGTAAAATATAGAGGTCGTAAAAGAGTTGCAATTTAGAGACTAATTAACAACGAATTGTTTTAGAAATGGGAAAGCGTTGTGAATGAGTCGTAAATTACCAACTTGTTTTACAACGGAAATTTTCGTTGTCTCTTTACAACTCCTTTACAACGTAATCTCAAAACGTCGTAAGGGAGTTGTAAATACCTCCCAATTTTACAACGTCCCAAAAACGTTGTAAAATTTGGTCTCTAATCTAATGTTCTCTTGTAGTGACAATCCATTACTTCGGTTCTAAATAACCAAAGGGAAATATTGTATATATACGTTGTATAAATACAGAGTATGTGGGGGATGAGATCGTTGGCTTCTTCTTCTTGCTCTTGAGATTGATATTTTTATTCTCTTGATTTTGATTTTCTTGATCAATAATCATCTTAGTCATTTAACCTAAAATCCTAGATATCAAGATGGTTTTGGGCATAATGGAGTAGACTCTTACTCGAACAGATTCCGATTGAAGCTAATCGGTGGTGGGAATTTGTTCGTTTAAGTTCAGAAAAACTCTTCTTCACCTCCGTTCAAGATCTTTGGTCTTCGTCTTGTTTTTCCCTTCTGAGCTTACGAAGACGTTCAATTGTTCAATTCAAGACTGGTGGTGTTCTTCGTAGTATCCAAATATCGAGCTAACAATCTCAAACGAACAAATCATATCTTCAAAGAAACGACTACAATGGTGAGACTCTGGGATGTTCCAGATCTATCAAAGCTTCAACCACTCACGAGACTGAACTATCAAAGATGGTTAGAAGAACTCATGTTCTTCTTCCAAGAAATAGGTATCGATTACATACTTGTAGGTGAAATCGACACTTCAGCTGAAATCGATGCTACAGGTTCTATTGTATCAAAAACCGTAAAAGAAAGAAAAGAAGGGAGCTTTCAGGATAACAATCACAACTGCATATGACATATTCTTCATCATCTGTCAGAAAGATTGTTCGAGATTTATGTTAATTTCGAATCGGCCAGAGAAATTTGGGAGAATCTGAAGAAAAAATATAATGCGAAAGATGAAGGTAAAAAGCAGTAACCTCAAGATGGACCTCGTTTTTCATGAAAGATGATTTCCCAATTCTCGACCAACTTCACGACTATGAAGCCATAATTTTAAAGATTCAAACAGAAGGAATGGTGATCGATGACAATCTAGCGGCTCTGGTTCTTATCGACAAATTACCATAGTCTTGGAGTGAATACAGATCAAAGCTGAAACACGAGAATAAGAGGATGACTCTCAACGAATTGATCGCTGACATCATGATTGAGGATGCCAATCAGATTTTTCAAGGTAAACCATTTGTAACCAAATATGCCAATGGAAATGCTAATTTGGTTGAAGGATCTTCTCGTAAAGGGAACTACAAGAAGAAAAACAACAAGAAACAGAAGAAAAATGATCCAAATCAATCAATGGAGTTCAAACGAAAGATAAAGTGTTTGAACTGCAATCAAGAGGATCACAAGAAGCAAGATTGCAAACTTCCAATCAAGCCAAGAAATGACAAAGGAGAAGTCAAGGCCCTTCTTGCAGAAACCATAATTGCCACAGTGACAAAAGTAAATGCCACAACTAATAAGACGGAATGGATTATCGATTTTGGTGCCACAAGGCATATCTGCAACCAGAGATCATTCTTCAAGTATCTTGATGAGTCATGCTTTGAGAACGTCTTCCTTGGTGATGCAAGTTCTGTTAAGGTAACTGGTATAGGTGAAGTAAATATAAGTCTCTCTTCTGGAAGAACTTTGACTCTGACTAAGGTAATGTTAGTCCCAAACATGCGTAGGAACATGATCTATAGTGGACTGTTAATGCTAGCCGGAATTAAGCAAACAATAGATGCATGAAAAATGGTTCTAACTAAAAATGGAAAGTATGTAGGAAAAGCTTTATGTATTGGTAATCTGTTTGTAATGGAAACCGGAAACATGAATAAAGATGATTTTTTTGCTTACTTGTCCTGTAATTTTGTGTCTTGGCATGGTAGATTAGGCCATCTAAACTCAAATTTTATAAAACGACTTGGTAGATCTGGTTTTATCTCTGTCAATACTGGAATGAATCTTCCAAAGTGTGAAACATGTGTAGAAGCTAAGCACAGTAGAAAACCATTTAGCAATCATGTATTAAGATCTTCGAATCTCCTTGATTTGATACACACTGACATTGCAGATTCAAAAAATGTCACTAGCAGAGGTGGAAACCCATATTACATAACTTTCATAGATGATTTTTCAAAATATTCTTATGTATATCTATTGAGATCAAAAGATGAAGCATTTGGCGTATTTGTTCAATATAAGACAGAAGTTGAGAAGCAAAGAAGATTAAAAGATTGAGATCAGATCGTGGCGGTGAGTACACTTCAGATAAGTTCAATTCTTTATGTCATAATGAAGAGATCATACATGAATATTCAGCTCCCTACACCCCTCAACAAAATCGTATTGCTGAGAGAAAGAATAGAACCTTAAAGAACATGATGAACTCAATGTTTCTATGTTCAGGTCTTAGTAGTCAATTGTGGGGGGAAGTAGTCTTGTCTGCCTGCTATATACTGAATAAAGTACCCCACAAAGGCATCAATGTAACTCCTCATGAACGCTGGAAGGGACACCCTCCGAACCTGAATTACTTTAGAGTGTAGGGGTGCTTAGCCAAGGTAGGACTTCTAGATTTCAAGAGGAGCAGCATATGTTCAAAAACCATAGACTATGTCTTCATAGGATATGCACAGAACAGTGTCGCTTATAGATGCTTGGTCTTTGACGGTAAAACTCACTCTTTAGGACAAGTTATTGATTCAAGAGATGTTGAGTTCTTTGAATAGTCATTTTCTTTTAAGAGTTTTTTGTCTGCTTCCCCTGTTTCTAATCCTGGAAAAAGGAGAATCATTGAATTGGAGTCTGAAACATTAGAGCCAAGGAGGAGCAAACGTAGCACAACTGAAGCAAGTTTTGGACTAGACTTCATCACCATGTTTCTTACTCAACATGAAAAACTGAGTGAAGAATTCGTTTACATCTTCTTGATAGAGAGGGATCCAAAATCTTATTTTGCGGCCATGAAAACAATAGATGTCATGTTCTGGAAAGAGGCTTTAAATAGCTAATATGAATCTATAATTTTTAATGATACATGGGAACTTGTAGACATGCCAAGCGGATGCAAAGCAATGAAGTGCAAGTAGATCCTTAAGAAGAAGCTCAAGTCAGATGGCACCATTGACAAGTTCAAGGTCATACTGGTGGCTCAAGGATACTCACAAAAACAGGGAGTTGATTACTTTGATATTTATTCTCCTGTATCTAAGACAACTTCTATTAGGTTGATGTTTGTTGTAGCTGCTTCTCATAAGTTAATAGTTCACTAAATGGATGTTAAAACGACATTTTTAAATGACGATCTTAATGAGGATATTTACATGTATCAACCAGAAGGTTTTGTCGTAGAAGGTCTAGAGAACAAAGTGTGAAGGCTAAAGAAATTGTTACATGGTCTTAAGCAAGCTCCCAAACAATGGTTTGAAAAATTCAGCTTGACATTGTTGGGGAATGAATGTTTACCTAACTCGGGAGACACTTGTATATTCAGTAAGAAAGTTTACAAAGAATACATTATCATATGTTTATATGTTGATGATATGTTAATCTTAGGTACATCACTGAAGGTGGTGAATGACACTAAAGCGATGTTGAGCTCAAGGTTCTCAATGAAGGACCTGAATGAAGTGGATGTCATACTTGGAATTAAGGTATGTAAGCTGACTGATGGTTTCGCTTTTTGTCAATCACACTACATAGAAAATGTGCTAATAAGGTTTGGATTCTGGAATGAAAAACCTGTAAGAACCCCTTATGATTCCTCTGTTCATTTGTGCAAAAATAAAGGACACAATATTAATCAGAGTGAATATGCAAAGGTCTTACGTAGTGTCATGTATCTTATGAACCGTACAAGGCAAGATATAGCATACACTGTGAGTAGGCTAAGTAGATACACTCAATGTCCGAGTAATGATCATTGGAAGGCAATGTATAGACTGTTGAGGTACATAAAAGGAATAATCAACTAGAGTCTGAAATACAGAGGATCTTCCTGTAGCCTAGAAGGCTATTGTGATACAAACTGGGTAACCGATCATGACGAAATAAACTTGACAAGTGGGTATGTATTTACAATGACATGAGGTGTTATCTCATGGAAGTCTAGCAGCAGACGTGTATAGCTCGCTCAACCATGGAGTCAGAGCTGATCGCAATGGAACTAGCAGGCCAAGAGGTTGAATGGTTGAGGAACGTACTATCTGATTTCCCTATACATGATACAATGTGCTCTTCAGTCTCATTGAGATGTGATTCCCAAGCAGCATTAGCAGTAGCTATGAACAAGCTGTACAATGGAAAGATGAGACATAAAGTGATAAGAGGACTCCTAGAGATAGAGATCTTATCATTGGAGTATGTCAGGTCAGCAAAAAACATTGTCGACCCATTCACCAAAAGCTTGTGTGGAAGATTGATTCTGGAAACAGCTAAAGAAATGGGTCTACAATGAGTCTAGGTTATGAGCTCTTTGAGAACCACACCATCATGTCTCATTAAGTTGAAACATTTTGTTCAAAAGGGTCAAACTCTAGAAAGAGCTCAAGTAACTCGTTAAAGACTGAAGCATATACAAAAAAAGTAAACAACTCTGCAAATAGATCTGAGTAAGGAGAATTAATCTTGAAGACTGAACCTTCTCGTAAGGCATTAGTAGATTAATGTTGTACTTAACAGATGTATATTTAGTTCAATAAACTTGATTTGCAAATGTCTAAGAGACACATTGATTCAAGTCTTTGTACACCAATGGATTTGGAAGAAAATTTATGGAAACAAGTGGGGGATGGTTGGAAATATATAAATTGTTTACAAAATTTTAGTCTTAAACCGGAAATAACTGTGATTGAGATTAAAAGCTAAAACAACAATCCATTACTTCGGTTTTAAATAACCAAAGGGAAATACTGTATATATATGTTGTATAAATACATAGTATGTAGAGGATGAGATCGTTGGCTTCTTCTTCTTGCTCTTGAGATTGATATCTTTCTTCTCTTGGTTTTGATTTTCTTGATCAATAATCATCTTAGTCATTTAACGTAAAATCCTTGAAATCAAGAGGTTTTTGGGCATAACGGAGTAGACTCTTACTCGAACAGATTCCGATTGAAGCTAATCGGTGGTGGGAATTTGTTCGTTTAAGTTCAGAAGAACTCTTCTTCGCCTCCGTTCAAGATCCTTGGTCTTCGTCTTGTTTTTATCTTATGAGCTTACGAAGACGTTCGATTGTTCAATTCAAGACTGGTGGTGTTCTTTTGCAGTATCCAAATATCGAGCTAACAATGATAGTGAAGTATAGTCAATATCAAGGCAATAGAAGACTCTGAATCATTCGAGTGTTCGGGTATTGCAAGGATAATAAAAGAAGAGTGAAGACTCTAAGCGAATCAGAGTGTTACTTTAAGTATCCGTATAACAGGGCATCAAGGATCTGGATTTAAGGATCCGAATAAATGGATCACTATCATCGAGCTGCTTCTTCTATTCTTTATATACTCGTTTCTTTTAATTTTCTTATGTTAGAGTTTGCGAGTATCATTTGTACAGTGAACAACAAAGTAGAGAGAAAGAGGGTAACCTATAATAGTTTCTCAGGTTTTGAGCATCAAGTTCGGTGATAGTGAATTCCGGAGCTCCGACTTCAGCGAGATGCAAAATTCTAAATCAAAATCCGAACTCGTGTCTTTTCATTTCTGTATTTCTCTCAAGTTCAATCTCAAAGAAAGACTATCGGATCTTTACAAAATGGTATCAAAGCCATTATAAATCTTCCGCAAGAATCTAGATCCAAGTAAGGTGAAGTTGTCGGAGTTCAGATATGACGAACACCAAGTCGAAATCTAAGATTGCTATTTTCGATGGAACAAGAGATTACGGTCTATGGAAGAAGAGAAATGATCGCGAGTCTCACGATTCAAGGTTTAAAGAGTGATCTCAAACCATACATTCCAAGGGAACTGACATAAGATAAGGATGAACATGCGCTGGAGTCGAAGTAGTTCGACTGTGACTGTCACGGCCGCAGAAGCAGAGGCCAATACCTGTATGTAGTTAATACCCTCTCAACTCTAGGCTATAATGACATCCTATTTTATCTGGATTCAAAACAGGTGTTGGATCATATCGGATCACTGAGTCAACCACCGAAGGATACTACTCCATCACATCCACTCCATCACTATTTCCAGGATATTATCCTTCAAGCAGCAAAGCATCAATTCCAATTCTGCTATCTTAATCGCAAGCATAACACAATAGCAGATAAACAAGCAAGAAAAGCTAGATATCTTTCATGTAAGTCTTATTATAATCATGGAATCCATTGAAATGTATCCAGAACCAAACGTTTTGTAATCCTTATGCTTTAATATAAAGAAAGCTTCGGCAAAAAAAATATATATATATCTTGCACAAAAAACTTACTATATGTAAAAATATTTGCACAGAAGTTGCGGTGGTAGCAAGCAAAAACGATTACAATGATAATCTAGGCAATCATAGAAAATAAACTTAAAGAGACGATTTACAATAGTTGAAAACAGAGAATATTTACTCTTTAACTACTGAAACTTTTCAATTAAAATGGAGCCTTAAAGAAATGTTGAAAAGGTGAAAAACCAAGTTGATACACGAAGATATCAAGTCAATAATACAAGGCTCTACCTTTCTTCTGAGTTGAATCTGTTCCAAGCTTCCTGCAAATTTCAAACACAACTGTTAATTTCAATATGGCCAGTTTGGAGATTGTGTGAAGAGCTGTTACAAAACATGAACTATACCTTAAGAAGATCAAAGACCTTTTCGCAGATATATTTCTGGTGAATGTTTGCACCTCGTTGCTGTAATTTGTCTGGATGAACACAGAGTGTTGCTTTCCTGTACGCTCGCTTCACAGCTGCTGAAGTTATAACTTCAGTTAATGGTATAGGTTGCCAACCGCTTTCGGCACCAAGGATCTGATTCATAAAACAAGACAAAAAAAAACAACTTAGTTCTAATAGATATATCTTTACTTTCCTTATTTTGATCTTTGCATTGGTCATTAAGAAACGTTACGTATTGTAATGTTGAGAGTAATGCTCTTATATTTCCTTCTTTTCCACTTGACCATCTCTTTACTTCGGCGTCTAAGGTTTCTGCGATTCTCTGTAGGAACAGAAACAATATATAAATATAGCGAGGATTTAAAGGCTTTATTTTTAAGTACAAGAAGATTTTCGGTTTAGTTATTGTACAATTCTCTCTGCTTGTTCTCTCTGAGCCACAAGATCACGCATGTTCTTCTCTGCTAAAGCTTTCGCCTGTTAAGATTTGAATATGATCGTACATTAATTAACATCAACGGTGTAGATTTCATTACTGTGTACTGGGTAATTAAAAGAGCATTAGTTACCACTCGTTCAGCTGTTCTTCGATGCCTTTCTAATCTCGATGTATACCTTTGAGGCGATTCACCATCAGTACCTTAACGAGAAAGAAAAAGAAAACAAGAGTTAAGCTAAAGGGAAGCAGAACAATAAAACAACTAGAGTGCTCTAAGAGTATTATTTGTACCAGGGGAATATTGATATCCTGATGCACCAAAAGAGGCTGAATTTTGAGATTGCTTATCGGAAAATGATCTTTCCATTCGGTCACCAAACAAACCTGAACTCTGAAATTGCTTATCCGAAACGGATCTCTCCATTCGCTCTCTTGCCCCAAAAGCAGCCTTTTCAGCTGCACGTTCACGAGCTTCAGCGGTTGCTCTCTCCACAACTGCTCGTTCTGCTCTAAGTCTTGCCTCCGTTAATAACTTATCAGGCAAAGATTTCTCTCTGGCCTCAGCACATGCTTTCTCCAATCTTTCACGTGCATCAGCCAAGGCTCTCTGGTCAAAAGCCATCCGATCCTTCTCCCTCTCTCTTTCCCTCTCCTTTTCTTCTTCTATCTTTCTTAAACGCTCCATCTCAAAGTCTCTTTCTCGTTTTAGTCTCTCTGCTTCTTTCTCACCTTGTGCGGATACTCGAGAAGACGATGGTCTTTCTACTTTTGCATCATGATTTAAGCTGGCGTTGGTCTCATTGATACTGCCTCTTTCCTGTTGATTGGTGGATTTACCAGAGTATGTTTTGGGAGCACAGTTACTTTCCTCTGGAGTCCTTTGATCACGACCAACACCACCTTCTGAGTTTTCTTCAACTTCAGTTTTCATCCCGACGCCTTGTTTAAGAACTGATGCATCTTTGGAGCATTCAAAAATTTTACTCTTCTGCTCGTGCTTTCCTCCTTGAATATTGTCCGTGACGGAAATGGATTCCTTACCTGATTCTCCATTTCCCCCCTGCTGAGGTGCTTTGTCGTTCCTCTCAAATAACATGGACACAGCATCCATCTCACTGGTTCCTTCCTTTAGGCTGGCGTCTTTGAGGTTCTTCTCAAAAACCTTCCAAGGACAGGCTTCTTCGGACATAGATTCTCTCTGACTTGGTCCATCTTCTTCTTCCTCTTGTTTGTTCACTGATTCGTTGCTGTCTTCTTTCTCATACCCTTCTAACTTGTGCTCCCCATGTGTCTCTTTGGAGGTTTCACAGATTTTCTTCACTTCACAAGCATCCCTTTGTTTCCCCTTGCTCTCTTCTTCGACATATTCATGTTGCTTCGTTTCATTTTCCTGATGCTCTTGATTTTCTTTACGTGCTCTTTCTCTTTCTTCGCTTTCTTTGGCCTCTTGCAGCCTCATCCTCTGAGATTCCTGCTCAAGATCCTCTTTCAGTCTTCTCTCAATCTCGGCCCTCTCAAAAGCTTCTAGCAACCTTTTTTCTTTCTCTTCTAGCTCAATAGCTTCTTTCAGCTTCTTCTCATTCTCCTCTATTTCAAGTGCCTCTTTCATCCTCCTTTCTTTCTCTTTTTGCTCAAGGGATTCCTTCATCTTCCGCTCATTCTCTGCCAGCTCAAGAGCCTCCTTAGACCTTCTCTCTTTTTCTTCTCTCTCTTTAATCCGTCTTTTCTTCTCTTCTTGTTTAAGATTATGTTTCAGCCTTTGCTCCAACTCTGCCTTCTCACAAGCCTCTTTTATTCTCCAATCATTTTCTTCCTTTTCACGTACTTCTTTAATTTTCCGTTCCTTCTCTTGTTCAAGTGCAACTTTCATATTCCTTTCATGCTCTGCCTTCTCACAAGCCTCCTTTATTCTCCGATCATTTTCTTCCTTTTCACGTGCTTCTTTTATTTTTCGTCCCTTCTCTTGTTCTAGTGCAGCTTTCATTTCCCTTTCATGCTCTACCTTCTGACGAGCCTCTTTCATTCTCCGATCATTTTCTTCCTTTTCACGTGCTTCTTTTATTTTCTGTTCGTTCTCTTGTTCTAGTGCAGCTTTCAATTTCCTTTCATACTCTGCCTTCTCATGAGCCACTCTTATTCTACGATTCTTTTCTTCCTTTTCAAAATCTTCTTTTAGCCGCAATTCTAATTCTTGTTGTTCTTTCATTTTCCTTTCTTGTTCAGCCTTTCTGTGAGCCTCTGCCGCTTTCCATTCATTCTCTTCTTTTTCACTAGTTTCCTTTATCTTTCTTTCCTTCTCTTCTTGCTCCAAAGCTGCCTTTAGTCTTTTCTCATTTTCTGCCTTCTCAAAAGCTTCTCTTTCTCTCAGACCATTTCTTTCCTTTACACGAGCCTCTTTAATCCTAGTTTCCTCCATCCGCTTCAAGGCCTCCTTCAGTTTTTTGTCACTCTCATCGGTACCATCACACATTCCCAAATTTCTACCATTTCCTGTTAATTCGATGGGAACATCTAGAGTGTTTTCATTACCAAGAGCCTCCCTGAGCTTTCTTGCATTTTGTTCCCAATCAAACCCACATTCCTGGTTCCTTAGAGCTGTTTTCAGACGTGGTGTTCTATCTGATATTTGATTATGAATGCGTTTAGTTTTCTCTTCACAGTGCAATTCCTTCTTTTCCTTTGCAAGCTTTTCAGTTATCAGCTTGTTTTCTTCTGGTCTAAGCAGATTTTTGTTTTTCATTATTCCACCATAATCAGCCAAATTGTTTCCCACCTCAAATTGCAGCTCAACATCTCCTGATCTCTCATTCCTTGGTTCTTCATAAACCTGTTCTGCTAGCTTGTCCTCATGTCTCCTATGCTTAGGTGTTACTTTTCTCTTTCCAGGGTGTTTTGGCAACCTCTTAGCTTCAAGATCCACCCTATCTCCTTTTGCCCTCCTCCGTTGTTTCTCCCAGTCAAGAGTAGCTGACCATGTCAGCTCCTGATCAAAATACTCTACATTATGCGGAAAAGAAACATCTTTTCCACCACTGTTCTCATCAGCATTTTTAGGTAGCTCTGTTCTCAATTCAACAAATTGTGTAGCGTCTTTCCATTCATCATTTCCATCAGAGTTCGCAGACTCTTGAGAAGAGCGAGACTTACTTCCGCACTTATCCCTCGAAGACCTCTTAGCTACACCAATATTTTTTCTAAGAACAGGCAAACCAGCTGTATGGCTCGATTTCCCTTCCTCTTTCAGGTTATTGTGAGCGGTGATCCGTGCCTCATCCCTCTTCCTTTCAAACAATTCTTTTGCACTTTTTAGTTTTGCCTCAGCTTTCACCACAGCTTCTCTCACAGCAGCAGAACTTGCATCAACCTCTACATCAAAGAACGGAGGTGACCTACTACCCGCAGATCCTTCTGATCCGGTAGTTCTAGAATTAGAAGCCGAACTTCTAAAATCGCTCTTCAATATAGGAGGTGGTCTTGTAGGAGCTGGTATTCCAGTAGGATGAGTCTTCAAACCAATCTCAGAAACAGTCACAAAAGATTCACTCGGAAAAGACATAGCTCCACTGTAATACTTTTGAGACCTATTATCCTTGTCTTCAAAGGCATATTTACATGTACCTCTGCCATCAGAAGAGGGTCCAGTCTCTTTCTTAAGCTTTGTTGTTGTTCCACCTGCACAAATCACTTCATCAACTGCAACAGTGTAACCAGAACCAAGATCAGCTACACGTATCACACCACTTGAGGACATGTTTGTTGCGTCGCCGCTTATCTGACTAGTAGCTTTATTGTAAGAGATGTTGAACTCTGCGCTTCCATCATTGGAATCGTATGAATCTCTGTCATTAGAAAAGCAAGGACTTTTTGTGCCACCTGAGAACGACTCTACTTCTTCAGGAGTCCTACAAAAGAACATAACGCTCAATTCTTAAAAAAGATTGCTCTTTTGTAAATAATTGAATCAAGAGTAGAAAAGAGTTTTATGTACCAAGCATCGTCGGAGGAATCAACATCACCAACATTTGACCGCTGCTGCAAAAAGAGCTCTTCATACGACGGAGCTAAATCGAGATCGTTAAAGCCTCCAAAAACATCACGGTAGTCAAGACTTTGACTCCGAACATCAAAGTAAACATCTCTGTCGTCTACAAGTGGAAGATCGAGTACCGGAATCGAGGAAACGGCGGCGCGTGATGAGCCGTTGAAACCGGAGAAAATCTCGCAATAGTCTTCGAGACGAGGAGATAAAGTAGGAGCTCCAAACCTAGGAGGACCACCGAAAACGTCGTCGTATGTGGTTTTACCGGAGTTATAACTAAAACCTCCACCGATATGATTGCCATTGTAAGGTTTCTTAGGTAATGAAGAAGCAGAACTGTTTGGATTTCGAGAATGAGAGAGATTTTCCATAAGATTCAACAAAAACAATTCTTAGGGCTTCGCAATCTTTTCTTTCTCCTTTTCTTCAACCTCTCTCTGTCTCTCTCTGGCTCGCAGGCTCTCTCCGTTCAGAGTCTGAAAAGAAGTCAACAAAACGAAAATGTGAAAATCAAAAGAGAAAATGTCCCAAAAAGAAACTCCAAAATGACGAAAAAGGACCTCTTCAGCTTTAATTCAAAATCTAATTCGAATTATTTTTCAAAAAGGAAAAAAAAAAGACACAAAGCGTATATAATTATTAAATATTCCCGTCTCTACATCGTACAGGAAACAAAATTCAAATTAATTAGTACAGATGTCAAATTAATACTATCATTATGATTTTCTCTTGATTTAATAGAATACTAAAACTTTTAGATGAACTATTTTTTAATAAAAACGGTAATTCTGAAAACAGTTGTGTTGCTGCAATCGGCCGGCGCAGCGGCGACTAATTTAATAAATATTTAGTATTTTAACAAAATTTATAATACAAATAATAATAACTGAATTTTGGTGAATATGAAATTAGGCATAATTCATTTTATTTTTGCTGCAGAATATAACGGAATAAATTAAAATTAAATGATAACAACATAGAATTTATGAAATATTTGGTACAAAATTTGGTTAAAATTGTAAGTTTTTTTTATAAACATGTGAATATCATTGATAATGAAACGTTAACTTTACAATTTATACATCAGTTTTACATGGCAAAAAAGATAAAAACAAGAGGGATTTACAAAAGGTGGTTCTTGGTCTCTGTTACATGAAACACAATCAGTGTGCCATTAGAGTTCGGAACTATTTGTGATGGAGATGTGAGAGAATAGTATCTCTAAGCATTCAATCAATTCGTTTGAAGATGATATCCGAAGGAACTGATTGATTGTTGTGTAGCCGCTCATTTTTTTATCTCCAAATGAGGTCAATTGTCGCTTGAACCAATAATCTTTTGAGCAATACAGTGGTTGTAGGTGATTTGCTATGTGACTGTTGCATCAGAACACCCCATGAGTGAAAGAGGTAGGCGATTAGCCCAAGTGTAGTTTGCACCTGCTTCCATATTTCATAATTGTAGCTGCATTGTAGAAATAAGTGTTCCATTGTCTCTTCAAACATCCCACATAGGCATCAAACTGTTGAGGTACGCATTCCCCAAGCAGACAATCTGGTCCGGGTAGGTAATTTATCCAAGTTTGTAACCCACATCATAAAAGCTTGCCTCGGTGTGGAGCCTTTAAACCACACATCCGGGTACCAAGATTTAACAGTGTCTCTTTTTCTATGTAGCTACCAAAACAATGTCGTATAGAACTTTGTCATAGTCTTACCATCAATGGATAGGAAGTACCTGTCTCTTTCTTGTGCATGTGTTGGAACCACAATATTAGAAATTGTGGCTTGTACATGTACTGCCACTTCTGATCTAGGATGTCGGAAAGTTCAATCCCCTGAAGATACAACATCTTGGACTACCGCTTTCAAAGGGGTGCCCAATTCTGATGGACCAGAGGGACCCAAGACTGTTATAACCGGACCCAAATTGCAACAATTATCGAACCAGAAGCTTGCTTCTGCTCCATTTCTCAACTCGCAGCATATATGTTTATGAAGGAATGACATCTACTGTAAGAGTTGCTTCCACATCCAAGAAACCCCTTGCTTCGCTTTTACAGCCCATAAACTCATTCTCTTAAGGTGTTTTTCTTTGTTCCAGGCAACTCATAGGGACCCGCTATCCGAAATCAACAACCATATTAGCTAAAGGCTCAATATTTTGTTCCACAACCCAAAGTCTCTTAAACCCAGCCCTCCTTCCCTCTAAGGGAGACAAATAGTCTTCCAAGAGATTTTTTGCATTGTGTTTCCTATCTATTCCACCAGACCAAAGAAATTTGTAACAGTTTTTTAATCTGTTTGATACAAGCTTTAGGCATTATAAATGCAGAGAACTAGAAGTTAATTGTGCCATATATCACAGAGGATATGAGTTGTAACCTTCCGGCGAAGGATAGAGCTTTGTTGGACCAGTTATTGAATTTGGAAGAAAGCTTGTCAATCATAGGAGCATAGTCGGCAACTTTAAGGTGTTTGCATGACAAAGGCAGACCTAAGTACTTCATAGGGAAATAACCCTTTTGGAAACCAAAATTGTGTAGCTCATCAGTTTCTAATTGGTTCTGACCCGAGACGAAGAGGTGGCTCTTAGCAAGACTGATACATAGCCCATACCAGTTTTCAAACTCTTGTAGAGTGGCCATGATATGATACAGAGAGATTGGTGAGCCATCAAAGAAAATTACAACATTGTGAGCATAATCTAGATGTGAGATCCCCGAATTAGCCGCCATAAGGTGGAAGCCTATAGTTCCCTCATTAAACTTGGCATGGAGCATTCTTGAGAAAACTTCCATCGCATCCCCTTATTTCCATCTTTTTTGTCCCTAAAAAAACAAGATAAATTGTCATTAACTGGAACCGAGTATGAAGGAGTCGTTATACACTGCGAAATCCAATTTATGAATCGAGGAGGTAGATGTATTGCTTGCATGGTCGCCAGAAGGAAATCCCACTTGAGTGAATCAAAAGCTTTTCGGAGATCCAGTTTCAGCATTGCGCTTGGAGGACCTTTGTCTTTGTTGTAACCTTGAGAGAGCTCTGAGGCTAGCAACACATTTTCTACCAATAAACGACCAGAAATGAAGGCTGATTGGTTGTGTGAGATGAGCTTGGGAAGAACTTTCTTTAATCTCATTTCCAGGAGCTTTGAGATTGCCTTATATGTCGTGTTACAACATGAGATTGGTTTGAAATCTGTTATTCTACTTGCATTGAAAACTTTGGGAATTAAAGCAATTATCCTAGAATTTAATTGCCAGAGCATTCTACCTGAAGTAAAGAACTCCTGAATTGATCTTGTAGTGTCAAACCCCACTATATTCCAGTAAGCAATGAAGAAATCTGAAGAATAGCCGTCCGGACCAAGAGCCTTGTTACGAGGCAGTGAATCCACAATGTTCTTAATCTTAGAATCTGAAAACCATGCATTAGTTTTGATAATGATAGATGCGGAACACCTAACTTCAATAACTGCTGCAATGTCTATTATGGACACAGGTCGTGCTAAAGTGTCCGGAGCTCCCAAAGATGAACGGAAATAGTCAACACAAACTCTCTCAATGTTAACCTGTGATTCAACTCTAACTGCATTCTCATTCATTAGATAATAAATTTGATTTGACGACCTACGCAACACAGCCACTCTTTGAAAATAAGTGGAGTTCCGGTCTCCTTCACTAAGTCAAGTTACCCTTGATTTTTGTCTTAAAAAAGACTCCTCTGCTATAGATAATTGAAGCCAATGCGCATGGCATTTCTTTTCAGCTGAAGCATTTGCCGTGTTTAAATGTGAGAGAAACCGTCTTTGAGCACCCAACAACCTTTGAAGCGCTTCCTTAACTCTCAAATCTATGCCAGAGTACTTTATTTTACCAAACTCTTGAATTTCCCGCTTTGCTAGCTTTAACTTCTGGCACAAGACAAACATTGTGAAACCTGATATTGTTACCGCATCCCAAAACTCCTAGAGCAAAGGGTATAACCTATCAATTTTAGCATCATGTTATAGAACTTGAAAGGCTTTTTGTGTTGCTATACTTCAGGGGAAATCATTAAACATGAAGGAGAATGATCTGAGAAGGCCGGGTCATCGAAGTAAGCGTAAGAGTTTGGAAACTTGATGACCCAATCATTATTCACCAATACACGGTCCAACTTCTTTGCAATTGGCCTGGTATCATTCTTGTTCCACCATGTGAAGTGGTTTCCTCTGTAAGAGAGATCAGAAACATTAGATTGATTTAAACAAGTTCTGAATTCATCCATCCCTGAAGAAACCGAGAAACTTGCATGTGTTGAATGGTCCTCAACGTTAAGAGACTGAATAAAGTCCCCCAATAGTACCCATGATTTCCCAATAAGTTGTGGAGAAGATGACATCATAATTAAATCCTGCCATAACTTTCTGCTTTCCACTTCTAGGTTAGAAGCATATATGAATGAGAAGACGCAATCAAGAGACTGATGTGGTAATTTAACTTGACAAGTTATATGTTGAAGAGACTTGCCAATAACTGAAACGGCGATATCAAGTCTCCATACGACCAAAATTTTGCTGAGCGGTAAAAATTCGTAGTTGGTTTCCATTAGCCAACCATGCAAAACATTATTTAGTAGAGACTAAGAGCTTTTGGCTGTTGTACATGAGTCTCTATTATAGCTCCAAAATAGGGGACATTGGTCTTATACCACTTCTGAAAGCCATTTCTATGGATCTTACTATTATAGTCCCTTACATTCCAACAATACACATCATTAAGTGTTGTTTTTGGAGCCGCCTCTAGCAGCACTCTGCAACTGTCATTTACTCTGGACCACGATGAAAGAGTCATCTGAGTTAGAGTTTAAAGATATATGTGAGGGATGAGGCGGCTTGTCCCTACGTAACGGTAAAGCTGGTTTCAGAGTATTTATATCCAGAGCAACAACCTATATCAACACTGAGAAGTCTCATATCTGATACTTCTGTAACCTTCTGATGAGATTAGGAGTTGAAACTACTTCCGCATCAAGATCAAGAGTGGGTAGTGGTACCATTTTTGTTTTGGTAGTAATTTGAGCATTTTCTGTTTTCTCCACCGGGGCTGGCTTTTCAGTGTCTTTGCCTTTTGTTTTCTCACAAACCACTACAGCTGGAGCTTAAGCTTGTTACACTGACTGTGATGGCTGTTTAGGATGAGGATTTTCAGTGTCATGTGTATCGTTAACGAGAGTTGGTTTCCTCCTAAAACGAGGGCACATATAAGTCGAATGAATAGTTGATTGGCAAATGGTGTAAGTCTTTGGAGCTGTTGGGCACTTTTTAAGAGTGTGGCCAATCTCCGAACAGAAAGTGCATTTAGGTGGCATCCATGGGCTTGAGACCCTCACTTTTCTCACAACTCATGACTGGGTTCCAACATAGACCGCCTCTGGTAGTGGTTTCCTTGGATCCACTAAGGTTTGATTTCTAGCGACTTTTACATCCAACATTTTCTGAGTTGTAGGATGAAAACGTATAGGATCACCAACCACGAAAAAATTGAGGAGGCACATCACGAAATTTCAACCATACATGCGCAAAAGTGAGTTCTATTTTCTCACAATCAGTTCATGTAACCCATTTTGCAACAAACATCGT
Organism: Lepidium sativum; assembly: GCA_023374145.1. Lineage (NCBI taxonomy): Eukaryota > Viridiplantae > Streptophyta > Magnoliopsida > Brassicales > Brassicaceae > Lepidium > Lepidium sativum. Next base: position 2,245 of record JAKUCM010002213.1, on the reverse strand, counting down.
TTGGCCTTCGATTTTCCAAAGGCCTTGTTCAATTACCTTAAGACGAGTGGACTTGTTAGGAATGCAAAAAAGAAACGCAAAACCTTCCATTTTAGATACAGAGATGTCCTTAGTTTTTCCCCAAATTCCATTTACTATGGCATGGATTGCTCCTGGCTTAGGAGGATCCGAGTAAAATTGACACAACACAAAATTATCCCAAGCGTGTTTGTTTTCAACAACAACATCATGAATAGTAACACAAAGCTCGCCAAAATCCAGTAAAAATGGTTTACCCTTCTTTTCCATTGTCTTTGAAGTTTTTGAGACAATTGTTTTCCATGTCATAGGTTGTTTTGCAGCCAGAGGCGTAGGTTTAAATTTCGTTTGGGATGCCAACACAACGATTTGAACATCCTCTTTGGGGTCCTTAGAAATTTGTTTTTGAGGAATAGGGTTTGAAGCTACAGTAATTTGGGTATTTGTTGAATGGTGGTTGCCAAATTCGTCGGACTATCTTTAGCTGGAGAAGAAGGAGGTACAGTAGGGCTCGAGATCGAGGCCTTAGTTCCATTTGGAGATGGGGAGGAGACTTTTGCAGTTGCAGAGGAAGAAGCCCTATTTGAATTTTTGTGCTTTTCCATGAGGAGGAGAGGGCCTTGAATTTAGAAATTGGGTATGGCACCAACGTTAAAAGATACGCCGGCGATATTAAGCAATGGGTTTCGTCAGTCGCCAGAGTTTCGTCTTTCCCAATTTTCTGATAATTAAAATTGTAAGTTTTTTAATTACAAAAAAAAGATTGTGAATTTGTTCTAGAAAATTCATTTAGATATGAAAAGTGTCATGGATACGCATGCTTGCTTATAAATGTCGGTGTGGTAAAGTATGCATAAACCCTAGTTGAATAAAATACGAATCTATATTACTGTCTCATAGTTTTTGTATTTGTTGTCAATATATATGTATGTATAGGATATATAATCAGGTGGTAGTGTTAATATATATGTATGTATAGGATATGTCTATATTGATTCAAATTTATAAATATTAGAATTCAATTTTTCTTCGATAAGAAAAGAAAATTTAAAACATAAATTTTGATAATTAGGTATTATCAATTCAACAAAATATATATAATTTAAATGTTTGTGAATCAGTTAAAAATATAATCACCAAACTAGACATAATTAAATAATATATAGGCAGCCAAAAACATAATGATGGTTGTGATAACCATGCTTCGTGATGCTTGCCCTACTTACAAGATTCTTTATATTCGTTCCTATGTTATTTCATGATTGGTTTATTTTTAGGTTAATACAAACTTTAACACGTTATAATTTTTTGGAGATTACATCTCTAAAAAAATGAACAATTAAATCTTTATATTTTGATTAACTAGAGATAAATAACTAATCGTTCATTTGGCTATTCGATGGAAACCCAAAATCGTGATCTTTTTAAGGTCATGTTGTAGATATTATGCAAAAGAAAATGCTTAAATAGACCAGGCACCTAATAATTATGTAACATGTTCGACTATAATTAAATATTGGATATTTTCCGGAATATACGTAGTTTTGTTCTACATAGACTAAGCTAATATTTGAATATCTATATACTAAGGGAAAAAATTAGATTAACTTAAGAGACACGCATATATCTGTTTTTGATCATGTTGGGCATGATCATAACAATATTTATATATTTAAATAAACATTATATACTAAGTACAGGTGGCTCAGTAATATTATTTTATAAATTTTCAAAGTACAAAAAATTGAACTTTCTATTTATAATAGTAAAAGAGAGAATAAAAAAGTATTAGGTTAGTTGACAAAAAAAACTTAATACTAGGTTTATATACTAATCTCATTTTTCATATTTTTTAAGTTTTAGTTTATGTGTATATATATATATATATATATATAAGATTCTATTTTCTACTTTTTCATTTTTAACTCGATGGGATTCCTTGGCTTTTGTCAAAAGTACAACCTACAGTTTAAAATCAATCTGAATGTTAATTAGGACCACTTTTCTCTTTTTACGTAATCAATTCTATTTTATCAATATATAAAATATATAAATACACCACAAAATTATGTCACTGTGGTCATTTTTTCCCTTTTATATGTTCCAATGTTGAAACTCATGCATATAGAACAAAATTGTTAAGAAAAGTTACTGTATAAAGCAAGAGAATAACAAAACCACAATATATGATTGTAAATGATGACCACTTATTATTGCTACAGAAAAC
>JAKUCM010002212.1:0-18287 GCA_023374145.1 Lepidium sativum | reverse complement strand
AAGTGTAATACACCTTCAAACAGAAAAGGAGACAGAAGCCAATGTTAATAGAGTCTATCAATCATAAGGTCAAACCCCTCTCCTAAGTCTACCAACATACTCTACTATCAATCAAGCATAATGATTACCACACATCACAAAAAAATCTACTAAGCTCTACAAACGGCTAAGACAAAGTCTACTACTCTGTCATTGATTCATAGCAGACCCTACCACAACTAACACAATCCAATTCGTTAACAAGTATAAGCGTCTACCACAAAACTTGCAAAGTCTACTATACCTTCAATTAAAAATTTCCAAATCATGAACACACAGACACACTATGTTCCAAAACTCTACTGATTCTTACAACGTCTATCACTTACTAATGAACTGCCATTCTAAGAGTACAACAAATTTTCGAACAAATCATATCAGATTTCAAAACCTAGATTCGAAAAACTCAGTTCCAAATCTGACAAACACAAGAAAACCCGACTAATAGAAGTAACTAGACATGACCGGAGAAGATAAAACCAAAAGGCGAAGGTTTACTTACCTGCAATATGAAGAGACGTGTCCGAGTGGAGAAAGTGAGGCGAAGAAGATGGAGAGACGAAGAGCTCGTAAAGATGCCTTGGTAAGAAGATGGAAGAAGAGGCGAAGATAAGAGAGATGAGGCGTGAGGCGAAGAAGATGGAAGATAAGAGAGACCGATGGAAGAAGATAAAAGAAAGGAAGAGGAGAAACCGAGAAGGAAGAAGAGAAGACAAAGAGTTTCTTTTTTTTTTCCGTGTTAAGGTTAAATTTAGAACTTGAAGAGGGTTTAGCTGAGATTAGAGTATATTGAGGCACATCTATCAATGCCACAGAAACAATAGTTTGCTTTCTCATGTCATATTAGTGAGAATGAGAATCTTTTGTGTTTCTCTCTCGAACCCAGTTGACATCATCATCTTCAGTATGCTCTCTTGATTCACTGATCTTTGTTGTTTTTCATGCTAGGATTTTCTCTGAAGCCATGTGTAAGTGTTTCTTTTGGATCGAATCGCTGTAATAAACTACATTCTTCTGCTCCTAGAAGCAAGAGGATCCTAACCATTCGATCAACATACATGTTTATAAGTGATCCTTTAATTATTAGTTTCTAATCTTTGGGCCTTGGTGAAAGATTACATATGGTAAACTTATGCTTACACCGACTGTTTACAAATTCTAATAGCATCAAATCTTGCAGAGATGATTATGGTTCAAGTAGCACTAGTTTATTTGTTGGAGGTTTTATTTTGGGTGGACTCATAGTTGGTGCCTTCGGATGTGTATATGTACCACATGTGATATTCTGTTTTACATGTTTAGTTGATCACTCTTAGTGCTTGTCTTCATTATTATAACCCTGTCTGCATTCCCCTTGAATAAGATTCGACAACATGTAATGTTAGTTTTTTTGAATAAAATAGATCAATAAGGCTATAGTTGGAGCAGACTGAAAGGATCTCATGAGGAAATTGCCTAAGTTCATATATGATGAGGAAAAGGCTTTGGAGGTGAGTTGTAATAATCGTTGTATCTCCCATTCTGTGACAATCATTGATGCAGTTTATTGTATATTGCTAAGCCTAATTTTCAAAACACACTAATTACACACTTTTTTACTATTGGACTTGGTCTAAATATTGAAAAATATCAATTTCAAAACAGTATTTTGATGCAAATGACATTTATCTTAGGGGCAGACGATAAATTCACTTAAGACAGCGGGATCGAGTTCTAAAAAAAACAGCATCTCGACGAAATTCATTCATGTTTACGTTACACGCTCATATTGGTCGATTTTATATTGTCCAACGACCAAATAAAAATAACTGGAATGAATAATCAACTTCTTGGTCCAATATGGCATTTTTAGTAACTAAAACCTAAAATTATGTGAATTCGTTATTAAATTTTCAGGTTAAATTTCTTTTCTTCGAACTTAAAGCCAACATAGAATAGTCCTTTTCGTCGAATAATCATTACACACAATCAAAATATTCGAATATTCAAAACCAAAACAATCATAATTTTGCATCCATAAATTATTCAAATTCTTAACTCCCTCTTCATATCGAAAATATATACGAATTACAAATAAATATGATGAAAACTTTAGTGTTGGCAAAAAGATTCGGTATATCTCCTCTAAAGTCTAAACCTTTTCCTTTTCTTCATTACTTATTAATTTCTTTCATTTTCTCGAGAAAAGTTAATATTTTTCGAGAAAATATTTCTAAGTTGTACTTCCTATCACCGTCTTTTCCCCCAAATGGGCTTTTACTTTTCTCATTCCTCTCCACCTAACGTTCAAAGTCTCTTCCTTTTTTTTTTTTCGTGAAAACCTTAAATTTAATTTTGGAACAAAGCTTCTTGATTCTTCGAATCTCAAGGGTTTTTTCAAACATTTGATTTTTATGGGTTGTACAACTTCCAAGCTTGATGATTCCCCAGCGACTGCGCTTTGTCGTGATCGTTGCGGTTTCCTAGAAGCAGCGATTCATCAACGTTACGCTTTAGCTCAAGCTCATGTAGCTTACACACAATCTCTAACAGGAATCGGTCACTCTCTTCACCAATTCATCAATCACCATCACGGTGAAGAAGATGACGATGATTCGGATTCTTCGAAGAAAGTTGCTAAACCCAAGCTAAACCATTCGGATTCTGACTCCGGTCATCTCGTATTTGATTCGGACTCCTCCGACGATATTGATTCGTTGCATTCATCTCCTCTTCATCATCATTTAGATGACCCGAGTACGGGATTAACAAGTTCGTATTTGCATATGAATTATATGAAGAAGAGTTTGATGCCTTCTTCTGTTGTTTATGAGAGACCTTCGAGTCCTCAGAGAGTTTACTTTGGCGAATCATCAACCTCTAATTATAGTCAATATCCGAATTCGAGTAACCCTTACTTTGAGAATCTTAATTACGGACCCGGATCATTGAAACCGCCTCCGCAGCCACCATCGCCGCCGAGGGAAAAGGTGTGGGATTTTTTAAACCCTTTTGATAGTTATTACACTCCGTACACTCCTAGTCGAGATTCGAGAGAGTTAAGAGAGGAATTGGATATTCCGGATTTGGAGGAAGACGAAGAGGTTGTGAAGGAAGTAGTACATGGGAAACAGAAATTGGTCTCCGGTAATCAACCAAAACCGGTGGTTGTTGCCGCCTCTGTGGAAGAGCCGCTAAGTAAATCAATCGGAGGAAATCAGGCTTCTATGTATCAGAATAAGCCAAGTGTATCAGTTGAGGATGAAGAGAAGGAGCATGAGGTTTCATGTTGTGGAGAAGAAAGTTGTTGAAGATGGTGGTGGTGGGGACAAGGTGATGCGGAGGAGTAATGCGGAAGCGGTGGCACGTGGTAGTCGTGTCCGACGTGGGGTACCTGACATAGCGAAAGAGGTAGAAGCTCAGTTCTTGAGAGCTGCAGAATCAGGAAGTGAGATTGCAGTGATGCTTGAAGTGGGAAAGCATCCTTATGGTCGCAAACATGGTACATTCCATCATCATTTGCGACATCTCTTATTCCATTTTGTGTCGCTTTTTGATGATTGTGTCGCAGAAAGTTTGCTTCTTTGCAGAAGTCAAATGATTATGGTTTTGTGTCAAAATATGATTCTGTAGCAACTTTTTTGTCTGTCTGCTGTGTTTGAGCCATTACTAATTCTTGTATAATGGACTATGCCTGTGTTAGAGCAGTTTCGGCGAAGAAGCGGCATGAAGTTAGTTCATCGATGTCTGTAGCTTCATCTCAACCATCAACCTCCAAAAAATCTAAATCTAAAGCTAAAGCTGAAGCCTCTTCTTCAGTGGCTGCACCTACTTACGAAGAAATTGTGGCCGAGCTTGCTTTGAGGTCTCGCAATCTTTCTTCGACATTGCACAAGCTCCATCTCTGGGAGAAGAAGCTTTACGAAGAAGTCAAGGTATGTGTTGATTTATATTCTGTCTCTTAGGATACCGAGATGTGATCATCGCTTTTGTTAGCTCTCTTGTTCTATAGTTAGTTCTTTCCTGTTTGAACTTCAGTTTTGTGCATGTAGGCTGAAGAAAAACTGCGTGTTGACCATGAGAAAAAGTTAAGGAAACTGAGGCGTATGGATGAAAGAGGTGCCGAGAATGAAAAAGTAAATTCTTCAAGAAAATTAGTGAGAAGTATGTCCTCAAAGATCAGGATTTGCTATTCAAGTTATCGACAAAATCTCTGTTTACAATTAAACAAGATAAGAGACGAGGAGCTTTGGCTGCAACTGAATAAATTGATCCAAGGGTAAGCTGGATGAAGTTCAATTGCAATTTGTAATTTACTCTGATAGGATTTAATGGTGAGTTCTTATCATATGATAATTTCTTCTTTTAGGCTAGGCAAAATGTGGGAATTCATGTTAGAGTGCAATCGAAGTCAGTGTGAGGCTATTAAGGAAGCCAAAGGTTTAGGCCCCATAGGAAAGCTAGGTGGCAATCATCTTGAGGCTACAAGGACGCTTGGGCATGATCTTCTAAATTGGACTGTGGGATTCTCAAGCTGGGTTAGTGCTCAAAGGGGTTTTGTAAGAGAACTGAATAGTTGGCTTATGAAGTGTCTTATTTATGAACCTGAAGAAACTGCTGACGGAATTATTCCTTTTTCTCCTGGTCGTATTGGGGGCTCCAGTCATCTTCGTGATTTGTAACCAGTGGGAACAAGCTATGGATAGAATATCAGAGAGAGAAGTTATTGAGGCCATGCGCCGCTTCACAACGAGTGTACTTCAGCTTTGGGAACAAGACATGCATGGTGATCCAAGGAATATAGACAGAGAGGAACAGAGAATACAGCAAGAGATTCAAGAATTGGAAAGGAAAATGGTTATGGTTGGTCCGGGAGAGGATAACAGTGTTTACCAAAGTGATACCAGTACCGAAAGTTTAAAGGGTAGTCTTCAAACGTATATTTGAAGCTATGGAGAGATTTACCAAAGAATCCTTGACAGCTTATGAGGATCTCTTGCAGCGGGTTAAAGAAGAAGAAATTGGTTTCCAGTGTATCAGATGAAGGACTAATGGAGGAAACAACAGCATGACCAGAAAATGATCATAGAGTGAGGAGGCAATTCTCGTGCTCAAGGCAGCTAATCCATGGTTGGCGTGACTTAGCTCCTTATGGGTCTGAAACCCAAGCACCAGACCAGATCATGTGAGTGGTATAAAAATGCACCAGTAAGGTAATATTGCATATCATATTCCTCAGACACGGGAAAGAAATGACCTGCGGAGGACATGGCAGAGCAATGCTCAGTGGTTAACCGATGCATGTGCATGCTGCACTCTGTTTCTAGAACTGGATGATTGGTTAAATCATAAATGTCATGGCTGAGAAGTAATGTAAGATAATTTGCCACACGTGATGCAAGTTAAAGGTGTGTTAGAACGAAGGGTCTGATAAGAGTTTTCTTGTATGTTCATATGTTAATAAACAAACTCTGTTACAATATATAACTAAGATTCTTAAACAAACAAAAGAGAACAAGCATATCATGAAATTGAGAACATATATCAAAATGTCGGAAAGTTAAGTAACACAATATAATCAATATAATTTGGTAGAGATGCATTTGGATTAGTGTTTTATGCTCAGCAAAAAGTTTTGGAAACGTATTAATTTTAGTTTGACTCCCTCATTTTCTTGTTCTACCTAAATTCAGAAAATTAATAAGTAGAAAATCAATATATTGGTTATATACTTATACTATTAGAAATAAAAAAAAAAGGGCTCTAACAAAAGAATGATTTGTTTTTAATCTTTGAGAATTTTCCCGCGTAAATTTGATTTTAGAGAGAATGGTATAATTTCAAATAACAGAATTTGGCGCGAGTCTTATCGATCATATTGAAGAAAAATCCGGTTATGTAACAGACATTATAGCACGAGTAAGAAGACATGAGCGACAAAAAAAAAAAATTAAAAAAAAAAATTAATTTTTTTTTAAAAAAAAGGTTTTCTAATTTTGGTACGAAAATGATTGTCATTGTGACTATTGCTATAATAAATTATGAATTCACAACAAAGAGACACTAAAGCCTTAGAGTCAAACGACGCCATAAGGGGAAAAAACCCATACAAGGAATTACTAATAAACAGTTTATGAAATACTTTCGAAACGCTGCTCTTGCCCGCGGAAAAAATCATGGGTTGTTGTTACTCATTGCCTTCAACAGTAAATTCTCGTCAAGATAACAAGGCGGTTCCATCTTTGGAACCAGGAATCGTTGGTGGAGAAGATCTTTCATTAACGAAGTTCTCTTTCTCCGATCTTAAAACTGCCACCAAAAACTTTAGTTCTGAAAACATCGTTTCAGAAGAAACCTCTGATGTTGTTTATAAGGGCTGTTTGCAAAACGGTGACTTGATCGCTGTTAAGAAACTTAAGAACACGGCTTGGCCTGATCCTAATCAATTTGCGGTGCTTATGGACCCCTTGTTTTTTTTGACTGATTATTGATTTTGTGACGGTTGTTGATCTCTTTTAATGGGTTTGGTTTTGTTTTGTTCAAACGTTTTCAGGAAGAAGCACAGAGAGTAGGGAAGTTAAGTTACAAGAGAGTCGTCAATCTGATTGGATATTGTTGCGATGGAGATGAAAGAATTCTTGTTGCAGAGTTCTTACCAAATGATACTCTTGCTCAACGTTTGTTCTACCATCGTATGATTCATCTTCTTCCATTGTTGCTGGTTCATATGACATGACTGTGTTTTAGATGGCATCGATGTGTCTGCTTCTATAATCGATTATGTGACATTTTTGTTTTGGATGTTTTCTATTATGGCTCACAGAGACAAAAAAATATTCAGGCAATACATTAAACATGTTATAAAAAAGTATTGTAAACTGAACTTTTGAGTATTTGGAATTAAAGGATTAAAAGTTATGGTTTAGGGTTTAGGGTTAAAGGATCATAGATTACTTATATTTATTAATTTGTTGTTAAAAAAACTCTTGGAAAGTTTCTAAGTACACAAAATTTTAATTTAAAATTTGACATAGTATCAACTATACAAAGTATACAACATGTGAATGTATCTTGTATTTCATCTATAGTCTATCTCTCATAATTTCAATAATTTTTATAAACTCATAAATTTTTAAAATTAAGTTAAAAATTATTTTTTGTGCAACAAGTAACTATTAGATTGATAAGACTGAATTTATAGCCAATCTAAATTAAATGACTTTACTAATATACAATATTTTCATAATTGTATTTTTTTAAAATTAAATACATTATACAATCCATAGAAAATAAATATTAGTATTATAGTCAAAAAGAACCAATAGAAAGATACTACGAGGATCGATACTCTGGTATAATTTGAACCGTTAGATCTACAAGGATCAATTATCTTGAACAAGATATTAACCGTTGGATCTACTAAGATGACCACGATCCTTTCCTCCTCTATCAAACCCTAATTTATTTTATATTTTTTGCTAAAAGATGTTTCAGTTTAGCTTATACACTCTTTTTCTTCTTCCTCGTCCTTATCAAAATCGATCTCCTTCTTATCCTTATCAAAAACGTTTCTTTTATAAAAACTGATCTCCTTCTTCTTCCTCCTAATTCTTGGCTAGTTCTTAGCTAATACATATCTCTTTGATCCTTCTGTCTATCAACTCGCAGAGAACAACAGGAGCTCAAGTTTCCGAGTAAATCTTCATCCTATGCTTTATTAGGAACAATTCTAAGGCCAGGATTTTTACACAGGGCTTGTCAGGTTGGTAGCATAAAGCTGCAGCTAAGCCTCATTGGAGCTCCTCTCAAAAGGGTAAAGAAGATTAGCATCTGTTTGTTATTGCCAAAACAAGGTCTTTAGATATATAAAAGTATGAATCTTTTTGTCCAAAACAAATATTTATGGCTATGGTAAAATTACAAATGCAATGATTATTTAAATTAATAACAAATACTAATTGCTACTGTAAAAATTTACTATTACAAAAAACAAAAAATATTTTTGAAGATTATGCTTTGCTCAGGGGAGCGAGCGGCCAGTGTTTTCAGCCATACAAAAAAAGATTTTTTTAAGATAAAAATATTTTTTTAAAAATTTTCTTTTAATGTAATTATAAGATCTCTAAATCATAAAACTGATTTTCTCAGCCATTTAGTACAAGAATCGTCAAAATGTTTAGTGTTGTAATTGTTATCGTTCATATTATATTTGATGTTTGACAAAAATTTGACAAAAACTTTATAAATAACAAATATACCAAATTGCAAATCAAAAAATCATTATTGTAAATGGCAGATTTATTATTGTAGGTGATGCACCAACAATTTTTTACAAGACTATGGATTCATAACAATAACGTTTTTCCAATTTTAAAAAAAATTTGTATTTCTTGTAGTTATAGTATACCACAACTACTCTGCAGTAACTTGTGTCACAAATCTACCAAAACCAATGGCCGACTAGTCCAGCTTGATAAATTAGTAGCACAAAATAATTACATACCAATTAAATTCCGGAGGGCTTGGATGTTATAAATCTCTTTAATTTTCAGGGAGATATTCAGAAGACAGACAATGATTTTTGATATAAATCTCTTTAATGTTCAGAGAGATATTCATGAGATAGATAATAATTTTGAATAGTGAATATAGATAAAAAATGCACATCATGCAAATTATGCAGATGCAGATCACACAGAACATACAAAACAAAAATAAGGAGTGCTAAATGCAAAAATATATATATCACAGATAATGTAGATTATCCATTCGGTTATGAGTTAGATTTTTGGTTATTTGTATATATAAATTTAGGACACATTCATGTTTTTCATCGGGTGTTTGATTTTTCCATTTTTGGATTGATTTTCATTTGTGTTTTAAATATTATATGATAAATTTAATATACGATTGATGGTGAAGATGTTGAGAACAATTCCACAATTCAAACAGTTGAATCATTCGACAACACAATCGTGAAGGCAAAGGTAAGACCTATGGTGTCTATGCTCGAGATAATACTTGGACAAAAAATGGTGCGGATAAAGAAGAGGGTTGTAATATATGTGGCACATACTGGTCAATGCACTCCATATCTCGAGGTTTTGCTAGAAAGAACACATGATTTGGTTGCAAATTATTGAGTGTACAGGAGCACAAATCAGATGTCCCAAGTTGTGTCAGCTAGTTGTTCTTACAGAGTCAACCTTGTAGATAGAGCATGTTCTTGCAAGAAATGGGGACATCAACGAAGTACCTTGCGAGCATGTTTCATAATATTTGAGTCTACATGTTCATTAGCTCTTTGTTAAACTCCTTTTTTATTCCTCAATTGATTTGGACAATCTCTTTACTTCAATCACAAGAGCTTTGTCCTCCCATAGAAAGACATATTGTCATTAGCACCGAAATCACTAAAGAAAACGTAAATGTAACAAGATAATTAATTATTAGCTTGGGATTTATCAGTTTTAGAATCACAATTATGAGATTTCAGCAATTAGGGTTCGTTTGTCAATTTAGGAGAAAAGACTACGGGTTGGGTTTTCATTATCCTCGGGATGTCAAAGCGGTTTAGTCTCATGTAGTATGGTTTGGTTTTGCGAGTCTATTGGTTCAACATAACAAACAAGCTTTGTGGGGAAAATCAATTTCATACTTTGTTTCAGGAAGAAATTAAACGAGGACAATACTTTATATAAATCTAGTGCTATTTCTAGATCGTCATCCCCAATTTGAACAATCTACATAATTTAACGTTATGTTCTATTTTTTACCTTCCTTGTTATTATGAAATTTTTAAGGGATCCAAATCATTTTTATTTTGCATATTTATCCATTTTGAAATTGCATTTGCTCTCTCACGTCACTAACTACAAAGTATTGAACTTGTTTTGGGATAAGCTATATAGAAACAGAAAAGAATTATTTTGTTGTGTTTATTTTAGAGTAAATTACTAAACTAGTCTAAAAAGATGAGTTAATTACATTTTTAGTTCGAAAAGATTGAAATTACAAATCTAATTTTTTTCAATGTCAAATAAGGTTATTTTACCCTTTTCTCGTTTGGAAAAAAAAATATTACAAAACTGCCATTAATGTGATGCAGGTTTTGGTAAGTTGTGTGGTTGTGAATCACGTTATGTAGATTTTGCTATGTGAAATAGCTTGTGGTAAGTAATGTAGTTTTTGAATCACTTTATGTAGGTTTTGATATATGTAATGTAGGTTTTTCTATGTAAAACAAGTTTTGCTATGATATTTAGGTTTTGCTAGACGTCATATATGTTTTTGTTTGTTGTGTAGGTTTTGAGTAACTTGGTAGGTTTTGATTTACCTTTAGTAGGTTTTGCTTTGAGTCACACATGTTGAAATGCACGTTATGTAGGTTTTGATATGTACGTTATGTAGGTTTTGATATGTATGTAATGTAGGTTTGTTATGTAGTGTTAACTAAGTCTTATGTAATGATCATTTCACCCCCGTTATTAAACCTCTACCTAACATCTGACTTTAATGGTATCGCCGTCAACCTTTATGGTACCACCTAACTACTTCACATACTTCATCATCTTTCATCGTCTTTCCTTTCTAGCTGTTACAAGTTTTAAATGGATAAAGTAATTAGTGGAAGATAGGTTGTTCTTTTATGTTGATAAATTGTGTGGGAGCAAATTCATACGCATTCAGTCAGGAAAACACTTGGTGGAGTTAGTTTCAGAGGTATGCAAGCAATTTCAGATGAGTGAACGATTATATGATGTTTTTTGAGTTATAGAAGGCCGACTAAAGAATTGCTTCCCGAAGATACACCACTTGTTTACTTATTTGATACTGAGTTAATATAAATCTTTGTGGAGAAGGCAAGGAGATGCGTCTTTGTGTTGAATTTTATGAGAGATCTGATGCATGAGTCTGTAGTTCAGCAATGTAGTAGGTTTTCATATCAGTCTTGTAGGGGTTTTGGAAAACCTACAATTGGAAGAAGATGATGAAGACATCATAAGCAGGTTTGACTACTATGACGATCCTGATGATGCCAGCTCTGGAGATGAAGAGTACACTCGTAGTGGAGAAAACCATAACAGTTCCTCTAATCAAAGAGAATTCTTTTCTAGTAATGAGTTTGTGGGTAAAGGATCGAGTGATGTAGACTTAGCCATTTAGCAATGTTATCCGACCAAAGAGGAGTTTGAGACAAGGTTGAAGATACTTGTTCTAACCCATCGTTTTGATTTTGATGTTATACCATCGCGACGATTATTGTTTCGCATGAAGTGTTGGGTGTCTAGATGCCAATGGTATCTTATATGAGTATCAGTTGATAGTAGCTCTCGCTTCTACATTAAAAATACGTTGGAAAATACGCTTGTTCCGTGACAAAGCGGCCATGTCATACAAGACAAGTTAGTCCATATGTTCTAGCTCGCCTCTATGTTGATTTTGTTGGTGGTGTAGGTTCGACTATTCTACCCTTTCATGTTTTCGAGTGTATAAATAAACACCATGGAGTTAAGGTTAGTGAACCCTAATACCTCTTCATTATCTTCACAAGGTCTAAATAAATTTTTATCGATATTAAGTGATTTATTGACTATTGAGTTACCTGATGCGATCATGGACAGCTCAACTTCCCAAAATGGAGAACACAACACTGGAGACTCTGATATGTATGAAAATGAAGCTGAATTGGAAGAAGCAATATCGAGTGGACCAATGACTAGAACTAGAAGGAAGTTGTTGAACCAAGTTATTGAAGGAATGCTCACCAAGATGCACACATTCGAATCTCCAGAACAGGATACCTTGATGCTTACACTAAGCACTCAAGAAGGTTAGCTAATGGGCGTGTAAACCATTCAACACTCTTATTCCCTTAAGTGTGTTTTATCCCAATGGGTTTTAACACTAAGGTTTTTAATGAGGCTGAAAGGCTTACACATACCTCAGGCCCATTAGGCTAATAATTTAAGTCCATGATTTTACTTAGGCCCATTAGGCTAATAATTTAAGCCCATGATTTTACCCTAATTTTTGTGTGGCTTTTGCTATTTATACCCTATGTTTTGCTCTGTAAAACTCATTTAATCATCAATTAAAATTCCAAACGTTTTTAAGGGTTTTCTCTCTTGAATTCTTCTAAGGTGTGTTATATCCTTAGTTACTGATCACTAGTGCGTAGTATCTAGAGATCTTACACTTCTTTTGAGTGTGTAGTATCTCATCAGACTTGACACCTATCTGTTCCATTCTTCATCAATCACGATCTGCACCAGATCCTTTACTCGTCTCACGTTCGGACTCATCAACTCTCAAGTCAAAACAAAATCGATTAATCCTTCATCAAGCTCGGATCCTAGGAGGCTCGTGTCATGTGGTATCAGAGCAAGAGCTTGAAATGCACTTAGCTGGTGGGACCAGATTGTCACCTCTAGGAGGCGCAATGGAGAGGAACCGATTGACAATTGGGAGAGAATGAAAACTCTCATGAGAAGGCGTTTTGTACCAAGTTATCATTATAAGGAACTTCATCAGAAATTGAGGAGGTTGAGTCAAGGGAGCAGAACCGTGGAAGAATACTTTTAGGAGATGGAAACCTTGATGATTAGGACTGAGTTACATGAGGATAGTGAAGCTACAATGGCTCGGTTTTTAGGAGGACTTAGTCGTGATATTCAGGATAGAATGGAGATGGAGTACTATGATAATTTGGAGCAGATGCTGCATAAGGCCTCTTTGATTGAGCAGCAGCTTAAAAGGAAGGGTTCTAAAACTGTTAGTTATGGAGGATTTGGACAGAATCGACCTAGTTGCACAAGAGAAGACAAGACAGTTACTTTCAGAGCAAGTAACGCCTCGAATGGGGTTAAAGAGAGTGTGAAACCGAGTCCTACAACAACTACAGTTCAGAATCGATCAACAAATCCATCAACAACCAGAGCTAGGGACGTTAAGTGCTTCAAATGTCAAGGAATGGAACATTTTCTTATGCTTTCCCAAACAAGAGAGTAATGGTTATTAAAGCTAATGGAGACCTCGAATCTGAAGATGAGATAACAGACACGCTGCAACCAGAGGAAGAGGAAGTATCTGAAGGTGTAGAATTACGGTCATAGGAGATCTTTTGGTTGCAAGGAGGACTCTTAGTGACAGCCAAAACCAGAGATAGAATAGCAGAGGCAAAATCTCTTTCACACTAGATGTTTGGTCAAGGGGAAGGTGTGTAGTTTGATAATTGATGGAGGGAGTTGCACTAATGTAGCAAGTGAAACAATGGCCGAGAAGCTAGGAATGACTACTACCAAGCACCCTCATCCATACAAGCTGCAGTGGTTGAATGAAGGAGGTGAATTAGAGGTTTCAGATCAGGTTTTAGTGCTATTATCGATTGGCAAATATGAAGATCAGATTCTATGTGACATTCTACCTATGGAAGCTAGTGACATACTGTTAGGGAGACCTTGGCAATCCGATCGAAGAGTGACACATGATGGGTACACAAACAGGCACGTTTTGAGTTTAAGGAAAAGAAGACCATTTTGGTTCCTCTTACTCCATGAGAAGTGTATGAAGACCATCAGAAACAACAAGCTAAATCTGGTTCAAAAATCAATTCTAAAACCAAGAAACAAAGCTTCTACATACAAGCAAAGGGAGTTAAACATGCTTTACTTTCTAAATGCCCCATACTCTTATTTATGTACAAAGAAGCACTGTCTTGTTTAGCTGAAACTACACCGGTATATCCGAGTGAACTTCAGGAACTTTTGCAGGATTTTCATGATGTTTTCCCTACATATACACCACCAGGATTGCCACCAACTAGAGGGATTGAACATCAGATCGATCTTGTTCCTAGAGCTTCGTTACCAAACTGTCCAGCTTATAGGACTAATCCATTGGAGACTAAGGAGCTGCAAAAACAGATTGACGAGCTCCTAGCAAAAGGATACATCCATGAATCGGATTTGAGGAAAAATCCTTATCAAGAAGGAGGGGATGATGCGATCATGGACATGTAAACTCCCCAACATGGAGAACACAACACTGGAGACTCAGATGAGCATGAAAATGAAGCTGAATTGGAAGAAGCAATACCGAGTGGACCAATGACTAGAGCTAGAAGGAAGTTGCTGAACCAAGCTATTGAAGGAATGCTCACCAAGATGCACACATTCGAATCTCCAGAACAGGATACCTTGATGCTTACACTAAGTACTCAAGAAGGTTAGCTAATGGGCGTGTAAACCATTCAGCACTCTTATTCCCTTAAGTGTGTTTTATCCCAATGGGTTTTAACACTAAGGTTTTTAATGAGGCTGAAAGGCTTACACATACCTCAGGCCCATTAGGCTAATAATTTAAGTCCATGATTTTACTTAGGCTCATTAGGCTAATAATTTAAGCCCATGATTTTACCCTAATTTTCATGTGTCTTATTTATACCCTATGTTTTGCTCTGTAAAACTCATTCAATCATCAATCAAAATTCCAAACGTTTTTAAGGGTTTGCTCTCTTGAATTCTTCTAAGGTGTGTTATATCCTTAGTTACTGATCACTAGTGCGTAGTATCTAGAGATCTTAGAGTTCTTTTGAGTGTGTAGTATCTCATCAGACTCGACACCTATCTGTTCCATTCTTCATCAATCACGGTCTGCACCAGATCCTTAACCCGTCTCACGTTTGGACTCATCAACTCTCAAGTCGAAACAAAATCGATTAACCTTCATCAAGCTCGGATCCTAGGAGGCTCGTGTCATTACTCAAAGGAGTCGTTTTATTCATATAAAAGATTTTTAAGATCCTTTTTGTATAATTTGATTGATGTACAAAAATTCCATGTCCGAAGGTGTTCGATCTGCAGTCCAAGACATAATTTTGTCTATCCAAGATCTTTCATCTCAAATTATTTCTTCATATGAGTTCTTAATAAATACACAAGGACATATTGCATTGTTGGTATATCCTTTACTCAACAAATATTCACTTAAGCGATTATACCACATGCGTCTTGATTGATTCAATTCGTAAAATGATCATTGTAATTTAACTGAACAAATTTCCTTGGATTTTGAGCTCAATGTTTCATGCATTTTTAGTCCTTCTAGGATTTTCATATATATATATATATATATATATATATATATATATATATATATCAAGTGATCCATATAAATAAGCTGTCACAACATTCATTAGATGCATTTCTAGATTTTTAGAAGCTGATAAGCTCATCAAAAACCAGAAGGTAATTGCATCTATTATCGGATAATATGTTTCTTCACATAACTAATTCCCGGTCTTTCAGAAAATCTTTGGGCAACAAATCGGTCTTTATATCTTGTTACCTCATTCTTCTCATTTCCTTTTCGAACAAAAACTCATATATAACCAACATGTTTTACATGTGTAGGAGTTATGAAATGGGTCCAAAGACTTTTCTTTTGTTAAGGAAGTTTAATCCAATTGTCATGGCCATTTACACTTCTCTCAATCTGATCTTTTCTAACATTCTAATATTGACTTCGGTTCTATATCATTACTTTCATTATCAATTTTTTTTTATACAGAGAATGAGAAAATTTTATTATCATTCTCTATTTCCTCTTCATGACTTTTCTCTATGTAATTTAGTTCTTCTAAACCATTTATATTTAATTCTCCTAAAATCTTTTTCTCTCGGAGATTTCTTATCTTTTGATCCCATTAGTATCCCCTTTTTAACTAAACTTTGGATTCATTTGTTATGCTTCCATCATATTGTTCTTCTGGAACAGTAACTCTTGATGGAATATTCATAGCGGATATATATCACTTTTTCACCCTTTTTGTATCAGTGAATGCAGCTGGTACCTGATTTGCCATATTTTTTAAATGCACAATTTTCTGAACTTACAGATCACATTGTTTTGTAGGGGGATCAAGGTGCCACAACGACGATGTGTACCATGTGATGTCTCTTGGAGCTTCTTAAGTTCCTCCCCCTAATGTTGGATATTCATCTTTATTAAAATGACAACCGGTAAAACGTGTTTTAAACATATCACCAGTTTTTGCTTCTAGAAATTGAATTATAATTGGTGATGTATATTCAAAATATATTCTCAATCTCATTTGTGGTCCCATTTTTGTTCTTTGTGGTGGCGTTATGGGATATAAACTACACACTCAAAAACACGAAGATGAGATATATATGCCTTATAGCGAGATGTTAATTCTAATGAGGAGTACTTATTATATGCACTCGGTCTTATTTGAATTAGTGTCGCAACATGCGAAATCGCATGACTCCATATTGAAATTGGAGTTTTGTTCTCACTATTAACGGTCTAGCAATCATTTGTAACTGTTTGATTAAAAACTCAGCCATGCCATTTTGTGTGTGAACATGCTGGGTGTTAAACATATAATAGTCACTAAAGGCTTGTGAAGTGAATTCACCAGGATTATCAATTTTTACCTTCTTTATTGTATGATTAGAAAATTGTTCCCTCAACATGATTATTTGGGCAATGAATTTTTCGAAAGCCATATTTCGTGTGCTCAATAGACACACATGAGACTATCTACTAGATGCATCAATTAATACCATAAGATATCTAAATGGCCTGCATTGTGGGTGGATAGGCTCTCATATATCACCATGTATTCTTTCTACGAATACCAGAGATTCATTTTTAACTTTGGTTGGTGATGACTGAGTTAGTAGTTTTTCGAGAGAACAAGCATTACATGGAAATTCCTTCGCTTTAAAAATCTTCTGGTTTTTCAATGAATGGCCATTTGTATTTTCCACAATCTTTCACATCATGACGGAACCAGGGTGCCCTAAGTGTTCATGCCAGATTTTGAATGTACATATAAAGTTCGGGTTTACTGTAACATATGATTCAATCATATTATTTTTATGAAATATATTCTGGAGGATAAAGCTGGCAGCTTTCTAGTACACATTTCTTTTTTGAATTAACTGATGCGATGCATAGATATTCAACACCACTTTTATTCATGTTTTCTACGTGAGATGCATTTATACGGATATCTTTGAAAGCCAACAAATTCCTATAGGATTTGGGAGAGTATAACACATAATTTATTTCAAATTTTGTTCTCCTTGGCATTGAGAAACAAGCTTCTCTGAAGCTTATAATAATCTTTGCATCACTACATATAATATTCACGCTTCCGACGGAATTGTTCCTTTTAAAGAAAGAGAAATAGTTCTTATCTTTAAGTATTGTGTGCGTTGTAGCGCTATCTGCCACACACAAATCTCCATCCTTGTTTCGAATCTCAACATTTTCTGATTTGAAAATATTCATAAAAGATGCGTTAATAAAAACAAACTTTATATTACAAAACAAACTATTTTACAAACAAAACAAGACATAAAACAATATTATGCAACCATAACTAGTTATAAATCATGTCATACTTTCTTATTTAGAAAATTTTTACTCTTTTTGGATTCCGTTGATATCTATAGAATCAACAACAAAATCAGCTACATCGAGATATGTATCATTATTTATACCATCAAGAGGCGGCTCGACATCACAGTCAAAAAAAGGTCCATCTTCATTATCAAAAGAATGTCCAATATCATTTGTTTTCCCTTTTTCTTTTGTGACTCTTGGTGTTGATCGGTAAAATACTTTAGCATACAACAGGTACGCAAACAATGCCCTTTCATGCCACACCTATAGAACCTTTCCTCATGTTGCTTTTTCACAACTTCTTCCCCTTTTGGTCTTTTATTATTTTTTCATTGTTGAAATCATTAGGACGGGGTTTTCTTCCTTGTCCATGTCCATGTCCACGTCCATATCCTCCTCGTCCACGGTCATAGTAATTACTTCGACCGGGTCCACGTCCATAATTATTGTAAATTAATGATGTAACATTCGCTTCTAGGAACAATGTTGATCCAGTATGACGGGATTGATGGTTTAGCATTACAAGTTCATCATTTTGTTCTACTACAAGGAGAACTTGCATTAATTTTGAATACTTTGTGTATCCCTTATCCCAGTATTAATGTTGCAGGACTACATTTCCAGGATGAAATGTTTGAATAGTTTTTTCAATCATATCATAATCACTTATTCTCTCCCCGCATAACATTATCCTGGAAGTGATTCCAACTGAACAAAATTATATTCACTTACACTTTTGTAATCTTGAAACTAGAGATTCAACCACTCATGTTTAGTTTTTGGTAAGATCACATATTTCTGGTGATAAAACCTATCTTTGAGTAATTGCCAAA
>JAKUCM010002211.1:0-56149 GCA_023374145.1 Lepidium sativum | reverse complement strand
GAAAAGAGAGAGATGTTTTTTTTTGTTTTATACATAATATTTTGAATATAACAATAAAAACTATATAAAAAACTCGAATCCACATTGAATATTCACAATGTTAATTAAAATGGGGTTTTGTTATTGATTTAATACCATCATTGCTTTGGAGATAATGTGAATTACTTATCAGGCATTTATAATTTTATATGTGGTTGATCCAAGCTTACCTTCAATCTTATTATGTATGATCTTTTGAGAACATCTTTAATGTCATGATATGTATAAAAATGATACATTGTTATATATAGTTCTTAATTTGTAATATATATATATATATATATATTTTTTGTCAACGGCAGATTATATTGGGGCACAACTGGCCGACCCAATAGCCAAATTTTTACATAATGTAGGCATGAGGACTCGATCCCATGTTATGCAAATGCGCTACCTTAAGTGGATTTACCGCCTGCCACTAGACTATCATTCGCGTAATATATATATATATATATATATCTAAATCAATTTTTTCCGTTTTTTCAGTTTTTCAATTCAAAATTTATTATACACTTATTTATTTTAGCCATTTTTATTGTGTAGATTGATTTTAATTTATTAGATAATTATTAAATAATTTAAAAATAATATTTTAAAGTTTTTTAAAAACCAAAAATCAAATGACTCTTTTTGTTTACGAAAAATATAAACATCATCTAATTTTTAATTAATTGAATAGAAAAAGACCCGTCTCAATAATTTTGATTTTATGTATAGACAAATTCTTCACTATCTCTTATATATATTGTTATATTTTTTTAAAATATTTGTAAGAATGTTTTACCATATGCTAAAATTTTATAGTTTGTGAATTTATGAAAATTGAGCCTTTGGAAGGCAAGTAGTTTGTTTTTCTTTGAATATTAATGCTCTTGACTTACTTTATAAATGCTATAAATAATTTAGTAGTCAACTTTGAATGCTAATAAATGAATATAAGTCCAAAAAATCGTAGAAAATTCTTAGTCTTATGGTGAGAAGGTTGTTGAAAGATTGTATTTGTTGCATGCGAAACTCATTGACGCAAAAACTATTGTTTTGACTGGTGTTGAAATTTTATATTTAATTATGATTTAGTTTTGAAATATCTTATATTATTGAACAATATCTGATCAAATGAAATGTCGTCTTAGATTCAGTGAATTTGAATAATCAAATATTTGAAGTTTCACGATTAGTGTACTATATGATTAACATCAAGTTGCAAGTTTAATAAGCTCTTTTATTAATTCATGAATATTTTGAAATCCTCACATGTAAATTATGGGTTATATATTTAAATACTAGTTGTGAGCTTTACCACTAGTTGACATAGTAGTGTTGATATGTGCTTTTTTTCCCCTTACAATGTTAGGTTTAATTTGGTAAAATACTAAACCAAGGGTTGCACTAACGATTATTTTTTTTTCAACAACATATTATATTGGGCCACAACTGGCCGATTCAATAGCCAAATTTCTATATAATATAGGCAGGGAGACTCGATAATTGATTGTGCAAATGAAATGCTTTAAGTAAACTTACCGCCAGCCACTAAACTAAGAGCCATTTACCACTAACAATTGCTTTTAAAATCAGCAATTGATACAAACGTTTGAAAATCAATAACTAAACGAATATTTAAAATTGTTTATAAGTGTACTGACTCTAAACAAAAATATAGACGTTTTAATTATCCGTTTTTTTTTTATTAACATGTAACCATTAGATCGACAACAAAATTCGATCTATAACTTAAATTCTTCAAATAGAGTAGGATAGAATTTGTACCTATCACCGCATATCTAGCAAAATCAGAAAAAAAAACCAACTGAACCACCTAATTACTAGCGTTTAAATCATCATTTTTTTTTGTCAACGGCAAAATATATTGAACCACAGCTGGCCGGTCCAATAGCCAAATTCTTATATAATGTAGGCATGAGGACTCGATCCTGTATTATGCAAATACACTATCTTAAAGTGGACTCACCGCCTACCAGTAGATTAGATGCCATTCGCAAAAGTAATGAGTTTTGAAGGAATTTTCTATTCAACTACTTTTTTTCTAATTAATTGACTCAAACGGTCACCAATCGGACTTATTGCTTCTGTCCTTTAAATAAAATTTGGCAAACATATTTAACTCATGCGAAATTAAATAATCTTTTACTTAATCTTTGACATAAAAACAAAATTTGAAGATTATGCGAGGATTTTGATTTTTTTTCCTTCTGATTTGTTTAAATTAAATAATATAAAAATCACAGATCTGGTAACCAACCACCAAATAGTAAATGAATGGACAAGTTGATAAATTGGCAAAATAAATAAATTAATTAATTATCACTTAAAATCAAATCAAATTTATAACAAATTTTCATTATTGATAAATGTCATATTTTATGTTCATATTTCTTTCATAAATGTGTCTCACATGGGCACATTTCCATATGCTAACATTGAGCAATAATGTAACTATCAAAGTTGGTTCAGAAACCATGATACTAGACTTTAATAGAGCACCGACAAAACCACATTTCTGATCAAACTTAAACCAGAAATTAAAATCCGGTTTACTCTAACCAGCAGTCAAAATTGCTTTGTTATAAATTATAGGCCTTACTGTTGTAGTAAATCAATTCTAGCAGATGGTAGCAGCTTACCTTCAACAATGGTTGATTAAACCGGGTTGTGAACCGAGCTTATTAACCGGAAAATTCAACCATTTGGATCCCACGTCCAGCAACAACGATTTGGTACCGGTTTCTGATGATCAATACAACATATAGATTTGGTATGTGAGATTGTAATAGATAAAAAGACTATTGAAGTATCAATGCATATTTACTTACTCATTAATGGCTTTAGCATCGAGAGCTTCTGGCTCAGGCACACTGATGACTATATGAGAATGTTCAATCAGTTTACCATCTTCGTTGAGAAACCAAAACCTTACACGTTGATCAAGACCTGTCGAGAAAACCCAGTTCGTATCCATCCACACACCTTCATTGCATCAAAACCAAAATTCAGTCTTTTCATTAGAGAAATGGTGAAAGGGAAGCTTATACTGGTAGAGACTTATATGATTTGTTCCATAAAGAGTTTTCGAGGTAAAGTACCTTTAATGGCAGAGCTATGAGCTGATGCAATACCACCATGGTCTATGAGCCTGATTCTGTAACTTGAAGTTTTGTTTTGATTTTTGATTTCAGATTTGTTAGCTGGACTACTACTACTAAAGATGTTGAAGCTAAGATAATGAAGGGCTTGATCATCACCCCCGCTAATCACATTAAACGTCAAACCATTGCCATAACTTGGAGAACTGCTTGAGGGAGAAACATGAAGGCAATTGACTCCAGATTGATGAGCATTCTTCACGACATGTGAAGGCTTTATCTCGCTTGTCTCGGGTGGAGAGTCCGCACTCTCGTTTTTATCATTTTCTTTAGGAATGCCATTTATGAGGTTCAAAGACGTGGCTGGATCTTCAGTTCCAGCTTCACCATCTGAGTTACTGCTGTCTTGTTTTCTCTTAGAAATGTTGGCGCCTAATAGTTTCCATTTCCTACCACCTTGACTTCCTCTTCCTGTTCTTGGTCGTCTCTGACAATCAATGAACTTTTCAATATGGATGCTGGATACTTGCTTCACAAAAGCTTCTACAGATTCAGTCACATCCCAAAAGGCTATACTTCCATCTGTGGCTCCACTGATGATCAGATAGACAGAACTAGATGATGTATTACCTGTCAAATAAAGTTACCACAATTATTACACAAGTTGGATATTCAAAAAAAGTTGAGTCCCTTAGATGTTGAGAAAGTAAAGAAAAAGAAGGAAGTCAAGAGATAGAAATTTTTTAATTATCAATGACTAAACCTTCATGTGGGGGATGCAGAGGCACAACGGCGTGTTGTAATGACAGAATTGGAGACCTCAGAGGAACCAAAGATGCAACATCAAACCTGAAATAAGCTCACAGTCGAATCAAAATGTAACACAGGATATTCATGGATAAACTCAAGGTAAGAATCCAAGTTATGAAACAAGAATAGAACTTATTGTTACCATAATCTATGTGGCAAGACTAGGGCACGTAAAGTTAGGGTGGCATCAGAGCAAGCCACAGCGATAAAACAAATAGTTAGCCTGCAAAGATGAACAGAATTTATTTCAACATCATCTAATACTGACAGGTTCAATCAAAGTAAAGTAAGGTCGACTCTCTAACCTGGAACCAACACATTTTACAAGAAATGCACTAGCAGCCATGTATCTCCAATCATCTTCATAGTTTTCTTGCTCATGGTGGGAATTGGATCCTAGTTTTGTGATATTAGGACTAGTATGTTCTTCTACCCTTTCCAGTTTCGGAGATATCTCAATCTTTTTACATATTTGAGAATTTTTTCCGGGCATGTCTGTAGCAAGCCATTGGAACGTCACTGAAGACACTTCCGATGAAGTTCTATTGTGTCCATTACTACTAATATAAGATTCTTTCTTTTCATTTTGTTTACCATTCCTTAAGAGCCAAGAGGTTAGGACGCGCTTGGCTCCAACAGAAATTAGTAAACAAGGGTTTTCACTATCATCCACTGCAGAGTCTGTTTCAAAAACTTCCACTAAGTTAGGTATGTCTGAAGCAATCATGTGCATGTTTGATACACAGCAAACAGATCTCACAGCTGAGCCTCCAACGTGCTCTCCTAGTAGCTCTGATGTCGACCAGTTTCCAAACTCAAATGCATACCTAGAAGAACCCCAAATACTTTAAGAAAAATAGATAAAGATAAACCATCAACTATCACTTAATTAACTTTAATAAGACTAGCAGATACCTAGTCAATCTAACAGATCCATCTTCACAGCCTGTTGCAATCCAACTAGAATGATTAGATTTATTAGGTTCTTCGGAATTAAATCCGGCTTTTGTATCCACAGAGATGAAGCATAAAGAATGCAATTCTCTTCCATGAAATTGCGTATGCAAATTTAGAGGAAAGACTTTGGTCTTCTGTCCTCCAACCCAGTGTCTATGAATATGAATGACATCATCCTAAAAAAGAGACAGGTTAATGATCAGTTAAAGACAAACATTCCTACTTTACAACTTTAACCGTGAGACGAAGGATGCACCTTAACATATGCAAAACAGTTTTGCCTTTCAGGAATGTCCCCCAGATAATAGGAATGTGGACGGCGCCATCCACCACATGAGATTTGTGCAACCTGTTTAAATAATATCATTACAGCTCGCACTAAAAAGGTTATAAAATAAGAAGGTAGGGTGGACCTTTGTTGCCTCTGTTAAATTCCACAATATAAAATCTGTTGATGCAAATCCGGCAGCATATTCACTGCTTGGATGGTCTTTGGAAAAGTGCCCCCCTTGACAAACAGATTGAACTAAGCTCAACTCTTTCAATTGTTTCAAACCCATGAACTCGAAAGTCTGCCTCTCTCTGTCATATTCAAAATAGCATATGCAACCATCTCCTCCAGTCTGAACATGAGATTTAGAAAAAAAGAAAGATCAACAAAATAAATCACTGTCTACGTGACAAGAAATAATAGCCAGAATTTCATGATTTGTTCTTTTAATAACCAAAAAAAAACTACAAGAGCAGAATATATTAGTCATACCGAGCATATTTCAGCTTTGTTGGAAGTTAATCTTGCAACTGAAAGACTGAAAATAGTTGAAATCCCATGGGCGGCTTTGAAATAATTTAGTGAAGGTATCTTCAATTCTGAGGAAACAGAATCTCCGTTTAGCATGTCCTTTGATAGAGGAAAGAGTGTTATATTGCCACGTATATCTCCACAGACAAGCACCTGCAAAAAATCATCACAATACAGATCACAAACTTCACAAGGTTACGATACAAAACTCTTGAATACAAACTTTTTACACGCAATATCTATAACAAAATGATCCCAGTTTTGGCTAAACCAAGCATGATGTTCTTTGCTTTTCATTAAGTTGACTATGTTAATAAATTAATATGCATTAGTCCAGTGGCTGAGACTAGGGTTGTTGAAGAAAGTAATAGAACGCAAGAACATGGCAATAATTTTAATGTTTATTACCTCATCTTCAACTGATGCATCTACAGACATTATTCGCATCCCAAAGCAAGAAGAAAATTCAGCCAAGAGGGAGACATCATAAGTTTCAGCAGCACTAGACGCAACAGAAGCTAAAGGATCAGATAGTTTCCACAGCTTCAATTGTCCTCTAGGATTGCAAGAAAAAACAAACCTGAAAGCCAGAAACTGAGAATTGTAATCTCAAAGTATTTCCAATCAAATAATTCCACACATAGTATGCACTGTCTGAAAAATTATTCAGATGAATCGTTATACAAGCCTTATGATTTGTTTTACCTATTGCCTAATGATTTGCACCAGAAGGCCCCCAGAAGTTGTCTCTCTGGACTAGCCTTCCAACTTTGACTTGAGCCCGCAAGAGGGTTACAGATATTACCAATAACCCGGACAATTGTCATATTCCCTTTGCCATCTCCAAGAGCAACCCAATCATCTAATGCATAAGACTCACGTACCTTTCTTCCAGGTATGGCATCCATGGCAATAATAGGTCCTTCTACAGGTATATGAATTAATTCAGTCCACCTTACATTTCCAGATGACAATAACCTTGCATGGTATAAGCAACCATGGTTTGTGGCCACATACATGGTATCTTCTTGTGTGAACTGCAAGCACCGTACATATTCACTCTTGCTGCAAGGGAGAAAACTATCATATCCTGGACTTATTTTTTTAAAAACCATCCTAT
Organism: Lepidium sativum; assembly: GCA_023374145.1. NCBI lineage: Eukaryota > Viridiplantae > Streptophyta > Magnoliopsida > Brassicales > Brassicaceae > Lepidium > Lepidium sativum. The sequence continues at coordinate 49,317 of JAKUCM010002211.1, read as the reverse complement.
TTCATTTGGTTAAAACTATATAACACCTTAACCTTTTTATCATTACTTTAGTTTTGTTGCCATTCATGTTGGATATAACCAGGTTAAGTGTTCATTTGGCATACTATACCCATAAACCATTTCTGTAGACACTAAAATTTTGTGAAGGCACAATGCACTACCTATCCATGAGACCAGTTTGCTGCATCGAATCAGGGAGGCAGGTTGAAAAAGATTCCACTTCATTTTGTAAATTAAGCACTCCTACAGCATCCAACAATGTTTCAGACCCACGATTATGCAACTGATGTACTTTGATTGCAGAATCAAACCCAGCAGTAACAAGAAGGGATGAGTTCGGATCATATAAACATCTCCATATGCCTCTTCCACTGTATGGTATGTAATGGCTCTTTGTCAGTAATAACATACAAGCACCTCACTATGATCGAAAATTTCACCACTTACATATGTTCCTTTATCACTTTCAGCTGCGTACCATGCACACTCCAGACACGGCATGTACAGTCCTCACCAGCAGTGACAATCAACTGTAACAGAAAATTATCTAATTTCAATAATTTATGAGTTAACATGTTAACGTACACGCAATTGTTATGATCGTAGGTATGAACATATTTATACCTATAAAACATATGCTTAAAAATTAGAACAGTGAAAGTGCCTCTATTTATTAGCATCTGGCTGACATTCACAATTTATAAATTTTGAGTTCTTAGAGAATTCTCAATGGAATGTAGAATATTCAAACAGAACTGTATAATAATTTAAAGAGATTCGCGGTACATACAGAATCTGAGATGCAGCAGTCCCAAACCCTAACACTGTGACCAAACAGCACAGGGCCAACGACTTCCTGTGAATCAATTTCCCATATCCTAGCACTACAAAGCAACATAGTATGATGTTAGATACAATACGAAAAAAATGTCAGGGGAAGGTGAATTATTTAAGTTTACACACAAAATAACTGTTCACCTACGATCATCAGAAACAGAGACAAGTTTCGATCCATCCAAAGACCAAACAATCCGAAATATTGAACCTTCATGTCCAGTAAGTCTAAGCATATTGGAAGCACGATAACCCCCATGGTCGAAGTTGTCACCATTAAGGCCAGCTGTCCTCCAAACAATTATCTGCCAACAACCAGTCGATCCCACTTACTTAAGCTATCTTAGGCATCAATATGTAATCAAGAAATAACAGCAAGACTAAACTACGAACCAATGGAAAAGAGATATAAGGTGAAAAAAAGGAAAGAAAAGTCAGTCTACCTCATTGAAAATAGTGCCAGAAGCAATGCGGAGAGTCGGAATACTGTTGCCCCATAATCGCATACAATATAGTAGACACCTTTCTGCAACCAAACTAGTAGTTTAATAAAGCTCAACAAATCTAAAGTTTTAACGATTGTTGAAAACCCTTAAACCCCAGTACAGTATAACTAACCTGGTGACTGAATTTCAAAAGCCATACGCGATTCGTTAACATCCCAAATGCAGACAGAATTATCACTACATCCAATAGCTAAAAGTTTGGCATCTTGTTCCAATGATTCAGTAGAGTCCTATCACAATAACAAACACATCTATCAGGAAAAAGGAACATTCTAAAATCAAGTGGATAACACAGAAACGGAGATTTCAACCTGCAAGAAACAAACGTCGAAGACCCAATTGCTAAGCCTCGGCAAAGAATCAAATACTTCTAAATTCACGGATATTTCACCGGAGCTCGAGGCTAATTCGATAACCAATTGAAAAATCTTCACTCTCTTCTCTCCGAATACAACAAGTTTATACGTATATCGGTCTGCCAAACAAATAAAGCTGCTGCTACAAACAGTACCATGGACGCGAACTCCCTCAAACACTTGAAACGAGCGAATCAACTCCCCAGAGCTCAAATCATAAAGTAGAATACCCGAACCAGAACCTAACCAGAAATATAAGCCCTAATTAGAACAAAAACTCCAAAAAAAAATGAAACGAAAATCATTATAATGGTTTGAAAAACAAAACTCACCCGCGAGAAGATAAGGAAGCGAAGAAACATGTGAAGGGAGATTAAGAAAAGCTAGAGAAGAGACTTCGCCGAGATATGGACCGGCGTGAGGATCCCATTTACGGCGGCTGTTATCTTCCGTCATGGCTTTGCTACAACAATGCGGCTCCAACTCCGACTTCAGTTCAAAGCTTAGCAATAGTCAAACTTCGCAAATGAAGTCAACTAAATTCGAAATTTTGGGGTAAGAATATGTAAGGGCCCAATGGGCTATTTATAGTAAGAAAAAATGCTGGTAAAATGATAAGGCCCAATAGGCTATTTATAAATAAAGGAAAAAAGTTAAAATGCGGTGAGCGTGGATCGAACACGCGACCTTCAGATCTTCAGTCTGACGCTCTCCCAACTGAGCTATCCCCGCTTTGTTGGTTTACTAAACATAAGCCCACTGATATATACCAAACAAAACAGTAAATTTTTTTTGTTGGCTAACAAAGTCTGATCTATAATTTAAGAGATTCGAATATACTATTTTTTTTTATTTTTTTTTGTCAATGGCAGATAATATATTGGACCACAACTTACAATTTTTTGTTGAACGAAATTAAGGACAACCTAATTTTTCTTTTGTCAACGGCAAATTATATTAAATCACAATTGGCCGGTTCAGTAGCTAAATTTTTATATAATGTAGATAAAGGGACTCAATCCCTAATTGTATAAATAAGTTGTAAAATTTAAGCTATTTGCAAACGACAAACTCATTAGAGCAGACTTTTTTGGCACAATAATCTTGTTTTATTTGAGAAATAGAATATTACATTACAATTATTTATTTTGTTTTATTCGGAAAAAGAGAAATTACGTATTACTCGAATATTTAGATATCACACGAAATCCATAACGGTTCTTCAAACTGACCTTCAAGCTTATCTCCATCTTGACCGTTCAAATTCAACTGACTCAGATCGAATTCATCCGTAGTATGCCACGTGGGAGTTCCATCTTCATAACCATTCCACGTCAGCCTTCTCAATCCCGTTCCGTCCAATTTCACAACGTACAAATCACCATAAGGTTGAAACTGATTCGGCATCGCCACTGGCTCCGCCGTAATTCCACAGAGATTCGCCGTGAAAACTAACCAATCACCATCTTTGTTGAAACTCACATGATTAACTCTCTCCCTCGCTGCTTCTTCCGATCCTTCCGGTCCAGCGATTTGAATCCTCCTTAAACCAGAACCGTCAGGTCTCACTACGTATGCGCCGAATACGGCGTCGTTTTCTGGATTGTGACGGTTAGATGAAAATCCGATGAGATCACCTTTCGGAGACCAACAAGGCATTGTATCGATCCATGGTCCTTCCGTTAACCGTCGTATTTCGCCGTTTGATTCTCCGTTAACGGCGTCTACAATGTAGAGATTCTTATGACCTGATCGGCCAGATCTAAACACGATGGATTTACCGTCGGGTGAGCAAGACGGAAAAGCGTTATTTCCGGTGTTCTCTAGAGTGAGAATCTTCACATCACATGGAAGTTCTTCTTTATCGGCGGTGAGATCTGATGGATCGAATTTGATTCTAGCTATTTGAACTGTAATTCCCGCCGGACGGAAAATTGGACCTAAAGATGCGTAGATTACATGACGCTCTGTTGGACTCCATGAATTGTAGAAAGCTGTACGGTCTTTGATCAATGTCCATCGTTTTGAACCGTCCGATTTAGCAACTTTGATGCCACCATTAATGTCGAAATCGGAATTGAGTGCTATCAGATCGCCGTCAGGAGATGGTGATGGAAACGATCCGTTTATTCTGAGTAAACGGAGGGTTTTGATTGGGGAAAGAATCGATTCCAAGTTCGGAACTATCGAATCTCCTTGAGTTGACTCACCTCGGAATCGGTGGTAGCCGAGGAACTCGGAATTTGCAGACACGAAGGGATTATAATGGTGGAAACTCGGATTCAATGGCTCAGTCACTGGCTGAAACGTTTTGTTCTCAAGGTCGTAAATCTCGATGTGACGGTGCTTTACGCCTCGACGACGAGTTGCGACGGCGATTCGTTTTCCGTCGTGAAAAGCTGCAGGAGTGAAACAATGGAGTCCAGATGGAGTAACTCGAATCGGTGTAATCGGAGAATCCAGAAATTCAAAATCCTCCGGTAAATCCACCCGGAAAATACTCCACCAACCGTCATCTGCTTGATGATGGAAGAAAATAACAGAATCACCAGAAAAACTCGGCCAACCACCACGCTCACAAATCACCACTCTCTTCTCCGGTTCAGATTCTCGGAAAACAACAATATCAGTGTTAATCTCATGAAATTCACCATCCCAAGAGCGAGATCCATAAGAAGCAACAGCTAATAAATCTCCCGATTGAGAAACCGCCGGACTAAAATCAGCTGTGTCTGACGGAGTGACACGTGTAACTTCTCTCTCATCGCCGTCAAGCTTCACAGTGTAAAGCGCAGACCAATTTTTGAAATGACGATTAGGTTTTTCGTGAGCAGATATGAAATAGAGTTTGTTGGATTGAGTAATGAAAGGACGATCATGGAAGAAGCTTCCGGAAGCTACAGGAAGGTTCTCGGGTTTAGAATTACCGGGTCGGGTTCTGTAAATTCTAGCGGATCCAGCTCGTTCGGATACAAAGACAACATCATTTCCGTTATCGTTAACGAATTGAGCGTTAAAGTTAACGGAAACACCGTCAGTTAAACGGCGTTCAACGGAGGAGGAGATTTCGAAAGAGAAGACATCGAAGCCGTAGTGAGTTCGACCAACGGTGGTGTAAATGATTGTGCCGTTAGGAGTTTCCATTGTTGATGAATTTTGAGTTATTAAGTAATTGAATTATTTATAGGAGATGAGTGATGACGTGGCGATGTGTTTGACTTTTGACTGAAGTGTGAATGGAACATAACTGATCTGATTTGTCCGTGCGTGTGTGATGACGTTGCAAGTGTACTATGTATACGTGGAGATTCGTTGGAGTATGTGAGAAAATTGGTTTTGAGTACTTGACCACTACAAACATTGGATTTGATCATTATTTTGTTTGGATTGGTAATACTGTTACTCCTAATCTAAATTCTAAATGTTACCACAAAAATAACACAAAATTTTCTAATACACGAAAAAGTACCCAATTATTTGTGTTTTAATTTTTTTTCAACAATTAGATCGATAAAACTCAATCCATAACTTAAATTTTACTCACTAAAATTTATATATTTTTTTTTACAACGGCATAATACTAAAAGATAGAAACTCGAGAAAGAAATGTCATCGATCGTGAATGAACTCCCTGGCTCTCCGTGCTAAAGAATCCGCCTTATAGTTCAGCAGTCGTGGGATAACTGCCAAAGAGAAATCCTAGAAGAAGTCCCGCAGCCGCTTATACTCCTCCTAGTACGGTGCCAAAATTTATGTTTAGTTTTTCAATTATAAAAGAGAGAAGTCGAAATCTAAATGTTAAAAATCAAATAATTAAATTTTTGTTCAAGCAAAAAAATTAATTAGACATTTAACCATTTGATTGTTTAATCAAATAGCAAGTGACATTTAGCCTAATGGCAGGTGGTAAGTCCACAAGATACATGCGCACTTGCACATCATGGGATCGAATCCCGCCGCTTGTATTTGCAAGAATTTGGTTAATGGGCTAACCATTTGTAATCCAATGTTTTGACAAAAAAAAAAGAAAAAAAAATTAAATAACTATCGTTACAAAAATATTAAGGTAATGTAAAAATATTTGTATTTATTCAAGTGGTTAAGTTTGTATATGTTGCTTTTTATAAAGAAATTAATTCTAAAAAATTGGAAAAGAATTTAGATTATTAGATTAAATTTTGTCAATTCAATTCCGTTTAATCAATGTTAAATGTATTTCTTTGTCGACATCTTTTCTAATATTTTATTTGATTGATTTCCACATGAATAAGAGTTCCACTAATCTATCTTTTTGTTCTATAGGGTAGGCCAATCCGACTCTGGATGATCTTACAAACTTGTAGCATCAATCAAATGATGTTGTAAATAGATGATACATTGACCAATCAAAATTAATGCCGTGAACCATTTGTCTCTACTAGTCTTCACCAACCAAGTATTGAACAACAAACAACAAGACAAGTAGACAACATCAGGCACAAAAAGGATTAGGTTTTCCGGCAACTAGTAAAGTATTTTCCGGTGAGATGCTTGCTGGGATATACTTCACTAGCTTTGAATCTAACCCATGTTTTTTAACCCACTTCATCCTCCCTGAATCGATTATCTGTTTGCATTTGAATCCTAAAACAGCTCTTTCCATCGGTTTCATTTTCTTCACAACTTCCTCCACATTGCTCAAAGAATCATCTCCCACTTCTTCTTCCTTCTTTGAACTGCATCAGATGAAGAACAATCAAAATAAAATCACTTGTTTGGAATAATTTCTTCAGCATTTACTCATCCGAGAAATCTTTTTACTTTGAAGCAAGAAGGTTAATGTCATCAACACTGGGAAGATTGGAACCGTGATCATCATCTACAGCCCAGCTAGTGAACGAAGTCAATACATGGAACTCATCCTTGGAAATCCCTAGGCTAAAGATATATTCTTTATCTGTGAGACAAGAAAATGACAACACCATATCCTTGATTACGTGAGATATTCTAAAGATAATATGATAGACCAAAAGGAAGTAGTGATTCTGTCTTTACTTATGTAGCTTTTCCATTGGCAAAGATGATGGCAACAAGTCGCAATAGCGAGACCTCTTAGCACAGGGCTTTCACCTTCTCGTCTGGATAAACAACATCTTAAGCTCAAATCTAAAGATGATCATCAATTAGCCAAGCAAGCACTGATAATGAAGTAGAAATCTAAAAGTGTAAAAGCTAAGACATTAACCACCTGTTGCAGGACCACAGAGATGTTTCCCAACAGCCACATAAGGTACACCATGTAAGGATTCAACCGCATTAAGGTTCAAATCCTCAACTGAAAACAAAAAAAGGTTTCATTTGTCAACAATTATTACATAGCCAATAAGTAACCCATTAAAGATACTAGTTTAAGAGGAACCTTACTATCAATTCTCATACGCTCTAATACTAAGTTCTCCTTTTGCCTTAATGACCGATCAGCCTAGAAGCGAATAAGGATTGAGAAATCATCTAAGTCACTCCAAAAGAGAACAAATTGAACACAAGCGAGCAAATTTAACCAACCTTAAGCTTATAAGATTTCCTCTCGACTAAATACACTTTCTTTATCCCATAGCAATCTGCAAGCATTTGTGTTAAATATCCTCGTCCGGCTCCAAATTCAACAACCGCGGAGACATTGTTATCGTCTTTTGCTTCGACATTTTTGTTGCATCTCTTCAATGCACCAATATCTTCCAAGTTACCAAGAATCGAACCTTGCTGCAAAACATGTTTCTCTTGGAATGGTAACTTCCTGCACAACAAATCAGAAAATATCAGTAACAAGAGAACTTCTTTATCTCACTACTTAAACTCTAAAAACGAAAGCTCCAAACTTTTCTTTATTACCTATCTACCTCCTTATTAAACCATATATTGCAAGCTTCAGGTGAGAGATATGAATCTTTGATATCATTACAAATACCGCCATGAACAGCCTCAATTTTCTTAATTAGCTGATTAAACTTAGAAACGCTCATACTATAGAGTAGTTTTCTCTTCATCTCTGAAGTTACAACAACAGAATCTGGACAACAAGAGCCCATCCTTTCTGCTTCTTCTTCTTCTCCTTCTTCTTCTTCGTTTCCGGCATTGATGCCCTTCTGATAAAATGTTTGACCAGACAATGCTACAGTTTGTTTTAGTAATGGGCATCTCTTAACATGCCCTTCTAGATTCTCCTGCAACACAGAGCTAAAGAAGGAATCAACCACGATGCTACAACTACAAAGGAAACTGCAAAAAAAACAAAATTGTTGACTTACTGGGAAGGATCAATAGGGCATGTAATCCACTCACCATCCAATCTCTGGCTATGGTTTCCACAAAACCTATTCATTACTTTGAAAATCTTAGCTCTCAACTAAATTAAATCTGAAAATCGAAACTTTTCACTGGCAAGTGAACGAAACTCACAGCGATTTCTCGAGTCGAGAATTTGCACATGATCTTTTCTTTTTCGGAAGCCAAAAACTGCATCTACTGCCACTTTTCGCCTCCATTATCAGCTAAAGTTTGCTCAATGAGAAGGAGAGAGAAAGGAGACAAATTCAATCTGCCAACCCTAAATTAAAATTCCTAATTTATACTTTTTCGTTTTTTTGTCAACATCGAATCATTGGACCAGACCGGCCAATAGTCAAATTCCTATATAATGTAGGTGTAGGGAGTCGATCCCTAATTGTACAAATGAACTGCATTACATAAACTTACCAGCCGCCAGTAGACTAAAAGCCATTTACTACTTCTTCGTCTTAATTTGCGTGTTTCCTGTAAAATCTTTAATTTATGTTTCCACCGTGAGACCATGATAAAAGGGACAACATAATGTTCTATTCCTATTTCATCTTTAAATTTAATGAGAAACTTACTCATTCAAATAAAAATGTTTCATATGAAGATTTTTACTCAAATTCTCTCCTTGAATTAGAAGTTTAGTTATATAATTTTTTAAAAATGTGAAATAGAAACAAATCTCGGATTTTCCCCGACGACAAAACTCGAGCTTTTTTTTCTTCTTTGTTTATGCGTTTTAACCTTGATCTATTTCACGGGTTTTTTATCTACTCCTATCCTCCGCCATTATCAACAAAATAGATCAAGTTTTAGACGCATAAACAAAGAAGAAGAGAAAGTTCGAACTTTGTCGTCAAGGAAAAACCAAAATTTGTTTTCTTTTCACATTTAAAAAGAAAAAAAAATACAACAAAGATTCTAATTCAAAGAAAAAATATGGGTAAAAATTCTCAAACTAAATTTTCTACTTTAATGTTTCTCATTAAAAATAAAATTAAATATTATTATTGGTAATTGGATTAAAGAGTAGCAAAAGTGACCATATTTTTTTTTAAAATGGCAATGGCCCATTAATTATTTATCAAGCCCATTAAGTGTTTTTAAGCCCACTTAATTAAATATCGAATTGAAAATTTAATTATGTGTCAATACTTAAACAAGAAACAATTGCTTCTCCTCCGTTCATACTTTTTAATGCAAGTTTTTACATTTTTTTCTGCCGGAAAATCAGAAATCACTCACAAAACACGACGACGTGAAGAAGAAGATGTACACGACGGAGATTGTTTCTCTATCTAACTCTAACGCCGTTGTTACCAGAATTGGTAATCGGAAATTTCATTGTTGGAACGTCGTAGCTAAACCCAATTCGAAATTGTTTCCTTCTTCGTCTTCTCTGATGAAGTTTTCGCCTATTGCTTCTAGATTCTCCCCTTTGATTATTACAAATAGTTATTGTAACTCTTTAGTCTTCAAGAGATTTGATACTCACATGGAGTGGCAAGAGTGAAAGTAAGCGATTCAATTTCTCTTGCTTGTTGACTCTTTTTTGACTTGATGATTTTGTTGTCTCTTTGGGCAAAAATTTGCAAGGAATTGTATGATATTATGAAATTTCAGAATTTTGGGAGGGAATAGACCATTGTATGATTTTGATTTTACTTATATTGATCAATGATTTCTCTGGAGATTCTATCAACGGTAGCTTTAGATATTCAAGTTTGATACTTTATCATGTACATGTCATTTCCTCACAATGTTGACTTTTTGTATGATCAGATTCAAGCTAATGAATGTTCTTTTTCTTTGAAGATTACTTGAAATGGTTATTTATGATAAAGAAGCTTCTTAGAAGTGTTTAAAATGTTTCTCTGTGGAGAATTTCAGAGTAAAGAAGAAGGTTGAAGTGCATGTATCAGTTGCTTATGGACTCTACTTAGATCGAGAATCAATTCCTACATGGATGACATTCATTTCATCCATGAAGGTAATGTGATTGTTTGTTTATATGACTTTAAGTTTATACTCAAAATTGAAATGTTGCGGATTTGTTTTTGTTTTTGTTTTTGTTCTGCAGGTATTGAAAGATAAACCTGATTTATCTAAATGGACATTGAAGTATAAAGCATTTGGTCAGAATCTAGAGTACTCTTGGCTTGCTAAGAACTTGCAAGCAAGTATCAGGAACTGTTTAAACTCATTGCTTATATCTTGATTTCAAGAATCTTTTTTGCTATGAATCAAATAGTCTTTGTAAGAGATGAGCAGCTTCAGTTAATATGCATTGATATCAAGCTTTGATGCTCTATATTTGGATTTCACGTAATTGTATTCTAGATTATGTTTCCTTCAAGTCTCTCCCGAACCAGAAAATACATTGGATTTCTCTAGAAGGCCTTTTTAACAGGTAACAGAAGTGAAATGAATCAATGGGTCTTAAACTTCATCTCTTGAATCAACCTTGATGTGAAGGTCTTGCTTCTCTCTTTATTTTACAGGGGTACTGTTCGGTTTTTCCCTCAAGAACCTTCATCATGTGAAGTAGAAGTAAGAATCATCGGTTTTCGAAGTCTCCATTGATTTCACCAATCTCATCAATCTTTTCTGAGTTTTTATTGCTTTGTTTGCAGCTAACCTTTGCATTTGAAGTTCCACTGCTACTTATACCATTTGTAGCAGTAAGCTAGCATTTTAGAGAGTGAATCAACACAATTGAATGTCTAAAATCCTATATTCTAGTTCAATTTTAGTTGTAATGTAACAGATTAATCTTTGTTTTCTTTAGGCACTTCAACCGCTAATGCAAGGAATGATCACGGATAGTTTGGAGCAATTTGCAAAGATAGCAAAAAGCGTAAAGACCACTAGTTAAACAACACAACAACAAAAACACAAAAATTCACATCAACAAATTGTTCTTACAGGAGTTTGCACAGAGAATCATTGTTGTGACGATTACCATATTGACTAATTATAGTGTTCATTTCATTCAAAAGATTGTTTATTATATAGTCTTCGACTCAAACTCTGAGTTTATATATAAACTTCGACTTGATTGAGGCCATTTTTTAGCGTTTTATTAGACTCAAATTAGTGTTTTTTTTTTCATTTTCTTGTCAACTAATATAATATTAAAATATTTCAAAAAGACAATGAAAATTTACAACAACTGACTCTATAATATTACGGGCGAGAATATCAGATTTACAGATCACAAAATTTTATGAAGGGAAAGATAGTTTAACCTTGAAAAATCTTCTTAATATGATTGAAAAACCGACCACTCTCCAAGATGCATCTTTACAACATGCTCACGATCTACAAACTTTTAAATATTTTTTTTGTAAACATTGGGCCACAAATGGTCAGCCCATTAGCCAAGTTTTTGCAAAAGCAAGCGAGGGGACTCAATTACAAGATGTGCAAATGCGCATACCTCTTATGGACTTATCACATGCTATTAGGCTAAATGGCACTTACAACTTTTAAATTTCTAAAAATTAAATAAAATAAAACGAGATGAGATGAGACTCCCACATTAGAATAGGTAATAAACTACCTTAACTTGATTTGTTTCCTCTCTAAATTATTAAATTTGTTTATATCATAAACTGTGAATCCAACTGTAAAATTAGTCAGAAAAATGTATAGCTGGTACTATAAAAAAGTGTTTTTGGTTATGTAATTAAATAAATTTAGAGAATTTGAATTATGTATGAGATTTTGTTTATTAATTTGTTGAACGGACAAAAAACAATTATTTGCACATGAAAAGAAACTTCAGAGTCTTGTAATGGAATATATGAACACATGAATTCTGAAAAGTCAACCCTTGTAATTCGCCAACGATGTTCTGATGTCTAAATTGGTGCATTATTCAATAGTATTAGTAATATGCATTTTAGTTTATTAATAATCATCTTGTTAGTTTTTTTTGTCAACAGCATAATATTATATATAAAAAAAAAACAAATTACATCGATGAGAGGGCACTCCTAAAAAGACGAGCTAGAGAATCCGCTTTATAATTTAGCGTTTTTGGAATTTTGGATAACGAAATACAATGATCTTGTTAATTAACAAATAAAAATGAGAATGATTTTGTTGTCCAACGAATATGGTGTTTGTCTTGAACATGAGAAAACACATAATGCAGTCTCGAGCTGTCTTGGATATACAGAATCACAGATAAGCTTATCAACATTATGTCTAAATAATTAAGATTTATGAAAAATAAAACAATCTCTTTTGTTTTTATACTCGGTAATTTATTTTAATAGAAATACCATGAGCATCAGAAGATTTGGACCAACCAGATTTTTTTTTTCTAAACTGGTTCAACGAGTAAACGGATCAATGACCATAAAATAAGACTAATCTCAAAGTTTCGAATGTGATTTTATTTCCAAACACTAAGACCATCCACGTCAAAGATTCATGAGGGGTTCTTGGTTCAGGTTTCAAAAAATTTTTAATTAAAAAAAAAAAGTGAACAGTGAAGAGTCGCCACGTGGCGAACCCTGATTGGTTCGTTTTTTCAATTTTTTTTTTTTTTAAACCTCTTAAGGGTTCACTAATATGGATGCTCTAACAATCCGGACTAACATGTTATTATCTTCCCAAATTCTATTATTACCAATCTGTTTTTGAGTCAACTAATAAAATTAGCTGAAATTATCGACATATATAACAACCAAACATGTAAACTTCTGTTGCAATATTTACAAAAAGCTCTCCATTAAACCCTAATTCCAATATGTTTACATTTTCTCGTGATTCAATTCTATGTTTTTCTACATTAATTCTCATCACATTGTTTCTCTTCTCCAGTGAAACTGAAGCAAGATTACATCATACCAAATCCAAAGACAATCTCAACTCACAATCTCAGTCTCCTGCTCTCTCTCCAAACCCTAACGACCCTTCACAATCTCCATCTCCATCTCCATCCCAAGATCTTGACCACGAAGTAGTCTACAACGTTAGAAACTTCGGTGCAGTCGGTGATGGAGTCTCAGACGATACTGAATCCTTCAAGACAGCTTGGGATATATCTTGTAATAACGACAACGAAGGCAACAAAAATGTTGTATCGGTCTTGCTTGTGCCTTACGGTTTCACTTTCATGATTCATTCTACTATATTCACTGGTCCTTGTCGTTCTTACCAATACTTCCAAGTACCAATCTTAAACATGTAATTGTCTACATGAATATCAAACTTTTCGATAATTGTGTTTAATGGTTTTGTTTGAAATAATATTTCTTAATAGGTGGATGGGACCATCGTGCCACGGGATGGACCAAAGTCGTGGCCGAGAGGTTTAATCAAAAGACAATGGCTCGTCTTTTATAGAGTCAATGGAATGGCTCTAACAGGCACTGGAGTTATTGATGGTCGTGGAACAAATTGGTGGGATCTTCCCTGCAAACCTCATCGGGTATTTCTCAACTAAATATTATTAAAAAAACTTAGTTTTGTGCAAAAATAACTTTTCAATTTGCTATATTTTGAAAGTTTAATTTTCATTTCTAAGAAATACAAATAAATTTCATAAAATATAAAATAACGTACAATATAATACTCCGTCACACACTACCAAACTTCAAAATTTCTGATAAATAATATATCATAATATACGTGACTGTAATTTTATATTTTAATTTCGTATAACATTCCATGTGATTTTTGATTATTTATGTTTGATTTATTTTTAAGAAATATAGGTTAAAGTTACAGAAACTCCTATAAAATATGTATATATATATGATTTAAAACGGTAACAATATGTTATTAAATTTTTTTTTATATGAATGTTATTAAAGTGTTAAGATTGTTCCAATCAAAGTATATATGTATAACCCATGAATTTATTTATATATATATATATATCTTCAAGCAGAATGTCAACAAAACTGCACCTGCTGGTCCATGCGAAAGTCCCGCAGTAAGTAAAACAATTCACAACTAAAATATATATTATTTTTCATAACTTTATTAATATATAACGTTGAAAAATGTGTAATGATTTTGATGAGTTCAGGCTTTGAGATTCTTCATGAGCTCAAACCTAATAGTGAAAGATCTGAGTATTAAAAACAGCCCACAGGTTCATCTTAAAATCGACAGATGTCATGAAGTTCACATCAACTCCATTCGAATCACATCTCCACGGTCCAGTCCCAATACTGACGGCATCCACATTCAGAACTCTTACTCCGTTGAGATTCATAACTCCGTTATCTCCAACGGTATACATTCAACATACACATCTTTATGTCTATACCTATAATACGCATACATGCATGATCGGCTTAAACTCTTTTTAAAGGAAAAGAAAATATGTAACCACCCGTATTTTTTTTGTTAATATTGGTCCACATATGGCCGGTCCATTAGGCAAGTTTTTGCAAATGCAAGCGGCGGGACTCAATCCCAGGATGTGCAAGTGCGCATAGCTCTTGTGGACTTACCACATGCCACTAGACTAAATGCCACTTGCACCCTATATGTATATTCAAAAAGATGTTTTGGACCCTTATTTTTTATATGTCCTAAACCTATTTTTTATAATCCTAAACCATGTCATTTGTTGTTGTCTCTATTAAAAAGTGATGGATACCTTATATAGGAAGTTGAAATCATTTTAATCTAATAAACATGAAATACGGTCAATTAACTCATCGCCAATTGGTATTAAATTAGAACTTTGGCTCATAACAAATCATGATATTAGAGAGTAAAATCGATCCAACATGTATAATGTGTCTGATATATTAGATTATAATATTTACATTTCGAAGAGACATGTTAAAGTATATCTTAAATTGGAAATTGAGATTATTTTAAAATATATTAGAGTTAAAAAACTCAAGATTCTAGAAAATCTTTGTAGGAGATGATTGTGTATCAATAGGATCTGGATCATACGATATCGATATACGAAATCTCACTTGTGGACCAGGCGGCCATGGAATCAGGTAAAATATATAACTCGTGATATTCATAATCTAAAATTATAAACATTTCATAATATTCATGTTTATTATAATGATAATGCAATATATTTTAGCATTGGAAGTTTAGGCGATAATAACTCACGAGCATGCGTCTCCAACATTACGGTTCGAGACTCAACCATAGAACATTCCGACAATGGTGTACGAATCAAAACATGGCAAGGTGGTTCCGGTTCGGTTTCAGACGTAACATTCGACAACATATCAATGGATACAGTTCGAAATCCAATAATCATTGATCAATATTATTGCACGACTAAAAGTTGTGGTAACAAAACATCTGCAATTTATGTGCATGATATAACATATCAAAGTATTAAAGGTACATACGATATTCGAAGTGCACCAATTCGCTTTGGATGCAGCAACAATGTTCCATGCACAAACTTAACACTTATTGATATTGAATTGTTACCTTCAAAGGAAGAGAAATTTGTAAATCCTTTTTGTTGGAATGCTTATGGGATTGCAGATGAGTTCTCTTTACCTTTGGTCTTGTGTCTTAAATCAAATTTTTCGACTTCGTTGTTAAGTGGTCTTTCAGGATTGTGTGGATCACCATGATTTGATTTTGTTTATCAATAAGAAAGAGCTTGAGGCTTGACTTGTTGAATCGATCTGTACAATATATGATTTCTTTTAATTATGTATCTCTCATTTAACTGTTTTCATACCATTTTTTTTGAGGTTTTCTAAAAATAATTCTTTTTGGAAACTAGGTTTGACAAAGTATTAATTTCCACTTTTACCGTCGTTTTCGTCAGAGTTTGGTTGTATATAAATACAAAACCTAATATATGTGTTTGTGAAATTTTCTTTAAAAATATAAATAAAACTATATTGCATATAAGTTGAAGTTAAAATTGTAAAAAAAAAAAAATTACAAGCTAAAGATTTTTATTTCACAAAAACTTATTTTCTGTCTTCTTGTATTTTAATTAGGAGCTAGTAGTCAAAACGCAAGGAACAGCTTGTTCAAAGTTAAAAGCCCAATAGCAGCAATAAAGTTTGGGCCTTGATTAAAACCATAACTATTGATTGGGTGAAATATAATATTTTCTCCGTTTAGCTATTATGTCATTGATTGATTATTAGAATTTCAAACTATTTAATATTTTATTTATTTAATTAAAAACAAATGAAGTTATTTTATATTAAAAAAATGCATTGAACAATGAAAATAATAATTAAAATAAAACAAAAATTTTAATTTACAATGATAACTAATATGAAACGAAAGAAATAACGTATAAAATATAATTCATTAAAAATAATTTCAAATCGTATTTTAAATTTCACTTTACAACACAATATCCACGTTTAGGACTTTTTGAAAACATTCAAAGAAAAAGCAAGCATGTTCTTTAATCTCCATAATTAGATCCAATAATTTTGTGACTTCGTATTTGACACAAATCCAACGGTCAATAATAAAGATACAATTCATTTAGAACCGTTGGATCAATCTTCTTCAAGGGTTTCCGACCAAACGAAAAGTAAACACATCGAGACTTGTACTAAAGTCAATAATCAAAATTCATAGTCTTTACCTTTTTCAGACAAAATAAAAATGATGTATATATGACGTAAGCATGACTACGTCAGATATAAAATAGTTTTATTATTGACTAAAGAGAAATACAGTTTACTTTTTTGCCCTTCAACACGTCTTTCACGATGAACATAAATTCTGGATTTATGTATTAGATTATGGGAATATAATTAATCGTTGTACTAGAAGACATGTGTTTTATAACTTGTTTAAAAATTAATTTCATTGATTATCTTTACTTGATCATTCTTTATTCACTTAGATAATAAGTCTACTAAAAATAAATATATTTACATATTCAAAAATTAAATTTCACTACTATTATATAATCTTATATAATCTTGATTAATAGACCAGTTATAATTTAATGTTAACAAAAAATATACAAAAATTTACTTAAATAATATTATAACGATTCCAAAGCCGGTTCTATGTATGCCTCTTTGTTTTGATATCTTGAATTCCAAATCACAAAGCATATCTTTTGATTTGCAATGTTCAACTTTTTCTGTCAATTAGCTATTCCTGGTGTTTTAAAAATTTGTAAAGTGATTATACCACTGGATTACTTGTCCTCAGTAATTTAAAAATTAGTTAGAGATTTTATTAATAATGTATATTTGCTTCTTTTTTTGTCAACGACAGATTAATTGGGCCACAACTGACCGGTCCAATAGCCAAATTCCTGCATAATGTAGACAGGATGACTCGATTTTTGATTGTGCAAATGAGCTGCCTTAAGTGGACTTACCGCCGGCCACTAGATTAAGAGCCATTTATGTATATTTACTTTAGTTACAACTTTTTTGAATATGAGTTAAAATGACAAAAAAAATATATAATTCAAGAAAATTTCTTGGTGAATAAATTTTGAAATCTTAGTAAATTTTGATTAGTTTTGAAATATTGGGTAACTATTTTTGAATGAATTATATGTTATACGTTCTTAAATGAATTTATACATTTTATCATTTTTATAGAAATTGATTGTACATTATATTTTTGGGATATTTAGCAAAGACTAACCATCTGACTATTTTTATCTTGTAATCACTCAAATTTTCAAAATAATGGATTTTCAAAATCAATATGAATTATCAATATATATTTATACTTTTTACTAAATGACATAAATATAAGTAGGGGCAAATAAGTTTTTTTACATTAAAAGTTGTAATAGTCAGATCTATCACCTAATACATCATCTTCTTCATTCATAAGTAATTCTCCTCGAAACTCTCAAATTCTCTACCAAAAATACAAAATCAATTTCTCTTCTTCTCCATTTCCTATGGCGATATTGAGCAAAGAAGAACAAAAGATAGAGAAGAAGAGAATCAACAAGATTGATGAAGAAGAAGAGAATAAGAAGATGGAGATGTTTTTCAATCTGATTAAAATCTATCAAGAGGCTAAGAAACGAAGACGACAAGAGCTAACTCATGATTCTGGTGAAGCTGCTTCAATTCCTACCAAAAGATCAGATTCTGGCATTGTTCCTGTTTTTCGACCTGAAGATTTCTTTCACTGTACAGACTTAAACGTAAAGCCGACCAATTCGATTAGCCCTACAAAGAGTCAAGAGAAAGAGAAAGAAGAAGATGATGATGCAGAAGAAGAAGAAGAAGAAGATGATTCAGGAGAAGAAGAGGAAGAAGAGAAGGAGATAAGACAAGATAATGGTTTAGATCTTAATCTTGCATTGTAATAGATTCACTCTGGTTCTGTTTTTGTTAATTTACTTGGATCATTAAAAGTAACATTGCAATACACACAAAAATACATAAACAGTGACTTGAATCATCAAGTCAAGAAGAAGCTTTAATAACAGGATCTAGAGGAAGAGGAATGAAGGTTTTGTTTTTGTTACATTGCAGTACACATAAACAATGTATTGAATCATTAAGTCAAGAAGCTGCAGGTGAAATCTCCATTGATCAATGTTAGTTTCTCAGCTTTGACAACAGAATGTAGAGGAAGAGGAATGAAAGTTTTGTTTGGACCATAGAAATGAGGGAAGCTATTCACTTCATCAACAGCTTCATAGATCAATCCATCTCCAAGCTGCAGAGAATACAGATGAAACAATAATACATATCAATCTCTTATGTTTCAGACTATTGGCTCATACATACAAAGGTACAAGTTGATACACATATGAATCCAAAACAAAATCATGGTTCTGTTACTTCCCTAATGCAACTTGGTAAACAAGGTCATGATTTCAAGTCAATGAAATCGCAGTGACTCAGAATCAACTCGCAGCAATCGACATCATGGTGTACGTTCACACAATGACATCATAACAAGACTTGGGAAGTTTCGTGCTTTCATTTCATACCAACTTTTTGGCTTATTGCTCATCTACATAAACGTGGAGCTAAATCACACCATACCATTAATCGAAGTTTATTACCTCACCCACCCACCAAACTAGACGATCATATATAAATCCACACATGTGTTCACATCAAAGATTAGAGTCAACATCAATGACAAACCTTCTTAGGATCAACTTGAAGAAGATAGAGATCCTCCTTAACGTTTAAGAAAAAGTTCTTCAATGTTGATTGTACCTAGAAATTAAGCAATTTCCATTAGAAAGCAACAAAAAACTGCATTAAAGTATTGATTTTTCACAAAGTCAAAGCAAGTTGTTCTAAAATTACGCAAAATTTTGGAGATTTTTGATCATTTCACAAACACCTAGATGATAAAGTCTACATCTTTCTGAGAAAATTTCAGAAAGAGACCTGATTGAGTTTGCTGAGATGAAAACAACCAGTAGATTTATCGAGCTCTCCACCAAAAGAAGATCCATTCTTCTGAAATTCTTCCCATTCCTGATTCGTACTGATTCTGTAAATGAAATCTTCATTTGCCATTTCCAATTTCCACCGCACAGAATCCAAAACTCGGAACTTTGAAGACGCTATTTCAATGGAACATAAAGGAGATTCGATTAAAAACCAGTTCACCAAACCGGTATAAACCGGAAATGAATCATATGTTAAACCGATTTTAGCTAAACCGACTCGTCGTCAACTTCGAAACCTCCGCTTTGTTTGTTATTCGATTGTCGAAATCTGTTTGTGTAATTTCTAAAGTAACTTAATCATGGCGGCGTCAATGGCGAAACCCATCTCAGTAACTTCACTTGGTTTCTATTCTGATCGAAAGGACATTGCTTTTTCTGATTGCATTTCGATTTGTTCTGGATTCCGACATTCTCCACCATCTAGCCTTGATTTGGTCACAAAATCACCCACTAACACTCGCGTTTTCCCTGTTGTTAGAGCCCAAAGCTCTTCTGGTAAGGCAACAATGTTGTGTCTCTTGATCTTTCTTCGATCAATTGTGTTTATTTTGGGAGATATGTTCATGGAGAATTTGGTTTCCTTCTTTTTTTTTCTTTGTTTGCAGATTATTTTCCAGACTCAAAATTTTACAAGGTGGAAGCAATTGTCAGGTAAGAATCTTTTAACAAATGTTATAGTTCCAATTCTGAGAAAAGCTCACAATTATGTCAATAACTCTCTCTGATTTCTTCATTGTCATGTATGAATGTTGGGATATAAAAGGCCATGGAGAATTCAGCAAGTTTCATCGGTAAGATCATTTTTATGCTCAATTTTGAATCTCTGCAAAACTTTGGAACTTTGCCTAACCACTTGAGGTTCTCATTATTAGTTGTAACACAAGAAAGACATTAAAATGTCAAACTTTGGCTTGAAACTTGAAGTTTTTTGGTGTTTCCAAAATTCCATAAAAACAGAAAATTTAGGGTAATAGTTGGTAAAGAAGGAAGAGCATAACTGCTTGTAGATGCATGCAATGATGAGATCTTGTCACTGAACTCGATAGGACTCTAGTTAAATGATCTTTCTCGAGTTGTTGAAATGTGAGTTTAAATGAATAATAAAGGGTTCTCACAGTTATTGTAGATACTTGTTATTTCCTTCCACATATAGATGAACATTCCACTTTTGATTACTTAATCAAATCTTGAGTTTCTCTGTTTCATATGTAATAAAAAAAATCAAGGCATTATTGAAAATTGGGATTCGAGGTGTTACTGTTTCTGATGTTCGAGGGTTTGGTGCACAAGGAGGTTCCACCGAGAGACAGGGTGGTAAGTTCTCGAATTTAAGAATAGGTTCAATGATTTTATTATTGTCAAAATGTGTTCATTGCTTTCTCCAAACATTGTTGCATTTGCAGGCTCTGAATTCTCTGAAGACAAGTTTGTTGCTAAAGTTAAAATGGAAATCGTTGTTTCGAAAGACCAAGTACGCATACGGTTTAAATGAACCAGAAACTTTAGAACAAAAATTTGAGTTTCTTTTTTTTCTTGTTCCAGGTGGAATCTGTAATCAACACTATCATTGATGGAGCAAGGACAGGAGAAATTGGTGATGGCAAAATTTTCGGTAACCATACACTTTTCACAATCAGAGTTCATGTTCAAAATATCAAAATGCAGAATGAAAGTAGACTTTGATTGTCTTAATTGATTCTTGTTTGTTATATGTATATACACAGTTGTGCCAGTATCAGACGTCATAAGAGTTAGGACAGGTATAAGCTTCAAAAGCCTTTCCTTTTTAAAAGATAGACACGATTCTTAGCTTGACTAGTAATGTCTGATAATGTCGAACAAACATTTTAGGTGAGCGTGGGGAGAAAGCAGAGAAGATGACTGGTGATATGCTTTCGTCGTCTTAGGAACATAGAGAGCTCATGAATGGCGTCATCGTTTCGGTCTCTAGATATCATTTCTGCAAGTAATAATGAATGGAGTCTCTGTTTTGGTTTTCTGTTGAATCGATCAAGATGTGTTTTTAACTGTACATGAATTATGCAGAAACATCTGTCCTGGTTCTCAGACATTGAAACTCTGTTTCTAATAAAAACATGTTGTTCCTGTTTCTGTTACACAGTTTCCATTATATTCACTATGATTAAGTAATTGAGAGTGCAAGATTCTTAGATAAATGATACAGTAAGATTAGTGTTTTAAGGATTAACTAACTCAAATATTTACGCATAGTATACAAATAAAATGTACTAAAATATTCTGTTTTTGTTGATAAACAGAATGCTCATGTTTTTGAGTTTACTTGTTACGAAAGCAACGAACTAATGACACAGAGACTTGTACTGATTATTAATTAAGAAGAAAGAAAGAAGAATAGTAAAAGGTGACGAAAATGGTGAGACCACTCTCTCATATCCTTGGCTCAAAATGTAATCCGACAGATTTAGAACTGCTTCAGTTTCTTTGCCGGAGAATCAAGAGAGGAAAATGCCGTCGTTTCATACCGGAAACTTATGTGTATGAGAAACCACCATGGCTTATTCAACACGTAAAACATTTTAGATCACCAATGAACATGTGGTTACATTTTGTCACGAGGAAACAGGTTTCAGAGATCAAGAATGATCAATCTAAAAATACGAAACGAAAGGTGGAAGGTGGTGGTACATGGAAGTTAAACGGTAATGTAACGTTGGAGTCCAAGTCGCAACTATGCAAACTCTAAGCTTCACAATCAAAAAAAGAACAACTGGTTGGTGATGCAGGAAGAGAATCACAATATTCATGTTGCTTCTAACGATATTGATCGTTTGTTAGAAGATGTCAATTTGGACCAGCAGCAAAACCAGTTTCTTCAACAAGCCACTGATCTCTCTTTACAGTCTCCGATTATGATAAATGAAGCTATGGACTATCAGCATAATGATCATCCATATGATCAGTATTTTATGGACAATAATGATGCAGGTGAAGCTAATACTAAATATGTTCTACAACTCCAACTTACCTTCGTTGGACAGCCACAACCACCTTTTCTGCAGGAAGAAGATTTTTCAACTTTGGATATTTATGTTGCTCCTAAACGATATTACATTAGAGAATCAACAAGATCATTCTAATCATGTGTTTAACATCAGAACTTACTATGGAGGAAGACAAAATTGATTGTAGCCCTTATATAGATTTTAGTATATTGTGGAGAATAATGATGCAGGTGAGGTTAATACTCAGTCTGCTCCACGATTCGAACCTATCTTCGTTGGACTACCACAACCACAAACTCTACTTAATGGTCACTCATATGATCTTTCAGTGCTTCCTGTGGCTACTCAACAACAACAATGAATTAAACGACAGAGCCGTCACAGTTGTAACAAGAACACCGATGTCATCTCTTAAACTATTGTTCTGTTTAATTAGAGTTGTTCAAACTTTCCTTTGGAGAGGATTGTATGATTCTTTTTCTCAATATCTATAAAACTACCACATTTTAGGAATCTAATGAATATATATAAATATATATATACTCTGTATAAAATTGAACAAGAGGAAACAAAAGTTTAATCCGATCTTAAATATTTCTCAGAGACTGAGAACAAACAACCAGTTAAAATGAACAGAATCGATCAACAACACTTTTATCTTGGTGATGCTTCACTTCCATCTTGCTTTATCACAGAACACAAAACTTGTCTTGAGATGTAACTTTCGAGCTCCTTAGAAACTTCAGTTAACTTCAAGTCAAAGTTACTTCTGTATTTTTGCTTTGGTGAAGGTGCAGTAGAAGATGAAGAGCCTGAGAACCTTCTTCTTGGACTTGCGAATTTTCCTGGTGAAACCTGAAGCTTGACTGCTGCAGTTGTTGATGATGGTAACACAGTGTTATTATTGTCTGGATAAAGTCCAAATTTTGTCTCCAATGGAAGTGGCTTGATTGAATCTTCTTCAGTCTCAGAAACTGGTTTTGGTTTCCTCAGTCTTTCCTTTGCTTTTTCAGCTGCTTGTAGAGCCTTTTCACTGCTTAAAGTTATTAGTTTCCATGGGTTTATGCTTACATGAAAACCCGGTTTCTTATTGATCAATGTGGAAGAAGGTGAACGTTCATCTCCTTCTTCTATTTTAATGGATAGTCTCTGCTGATTCTGTTAGAAACACAGCAACATACGTGAGATTCCCTTGAAAGTGACACCAAGAGAAGGCAGAAACCTTTTTTGATAGAGGAAAACATTGACTGATTGAATTACCTCATTTGCTTTCCTGCACATTAACTTGGAGATAAACGTTTGTCTTGATCTTTCAGGTGAATCCCAATCTGAGCTTTCATCTGAAGACGAATCTAATTCATCAAAAGGGTCCACTTCTGCAAATTGATTCTCCTCCCTCATAGCTAATATATAGTCATATGTTCTCATTCCCTGCAAGTATTTGAGCACCGCATGTCAAATCTAAAATCAATTTTATTTCTGCTCATATATACTAACTCCACAGACTGAAGGAGTTACCTTTCTTATGAGAACCACATGGAAAAGGAAAAGCTGACCCATGGCTGCCGAGCCATAGGCTGTGAACAAGACCAAAACAACCTGTTGAAGTACAAAACATTACAACCTCACAAGCTTACAGGAGCTGCATTAGATGTTATGAGGAGGAATCAGATATAAAAAGAATATGAATAGGGAATTATACAGATATTGTAGCAAGAGCCCATCTTGGGAAATCATAATAGAGCCTTCTCTTTAAGTCGATTTCCATCCCTCTCTTGTCCACAAAACATCTGACAAATACAGCAATGGCTGTTCCACCTTCTATAATTAGCTGTTGCAGCAAAAGCCAGTCAATATCATTATTTCAATGAACCAGAACGTTTCAAGTTATTGTTATAAGTAGTTGAGAGGGAAAACCGCACCATGAGCAAGACGAAAACCATCAGGAGGATGAATGTAGTGTAATTCTTCTTCCCAACGCAGTTATTAAGCCACTGAATATAGCACACAGACAAAACATATGTATATAGATTCAAAACAAAGAAGCATTTCCAGTAACTGTAAGATTCAGGTGAAATAGTGACCCCAAAATCATACCCTGCAATGGTGATCAAACCCTTCAACACAACGGTTACATGTCCTGCAATGCTTACTGCTGCGTTTAACCTAGATAAAAACACAGAGAAACGTCCAAAGAAGTCCTAAAGTGGTTGATAATATGATATTAGTACAAAGAAAGCAAACCTCTAAATCACAAAGTGAACAATAAGAGATATCATCTTCCTCTTTAGGGTCTGGTGTTACAGAATCATCTTTCATAACAAGTGGAAATGGAAGAAGTGGTTCAAGCTGCATGCTGCTTTTCCATGGATCCAAATACTTCCGTCTGATAAAATTTCTCAAGATCTTCTTCTCTAATCTCCTAAAAAACCTCATAACAACTTGACTCAAAACAACTTTGAATCTCAGTTTCATCAAGACTCTCTTGGATTTAGCATTTCTCTTTTTCTTGGAACTAGTCTTATCCGTAGGATCAATTGCAATGCACCTAACGAACAAAACTATAACCGAAACAGCCTGAAAGTAGAAGCTCAATAAACTCAGCACAAGGAGATTAACTTGCCATACAAGAATAGAAATTAACTAATCCAACTTCTTGAGCTTACTTACCACAAAGGAGAAAACCGAAAGAAGTACCATAATAGCTATTCGATTCCCCAGGAAAAAGCCAAGGAATACATAGAAGGCCACCACCAGAACACTATAGATAACAGCTCCTATAGTCTGTACAAAACAGTACAAAGCTCAATATAGTAACCAAAATCGAAAACAAACAAAGAGAATCTGCTATAGGGAACTCATTAATGCTAAACGATTCAATCAAATTCAAGAGCTAAGAGGAGAATCAAAGTTTGATTTTTTTCTTTCTTTGTGATGATAAAGTTTGAATCTATGTGAGCCCTTAACTATTTTTGCCCAATCATACACCTTACTCTAGCTAAAATTCAGCAAAGTTAAGAAACCTGGAACATATAGATCAACAAATAAAGAAGAAAAATACTGATTCAGCTCACTAAACATAGAAATCACAGATCAGCTCAAAATTGAGAGATTCTAATTACTGATTTACTGAAACTGTACAAGTACACTCCTCAAAACAATCGCATACGATGAAATTGACACAAATACGAAAACTTTCCAAACAAAATAAGAAACTTTCTAAACAAAAACTTGAAAGAAGCTGAAGAAATTGATGATTTTTAATCTTTAAAAAACCTGTAATGGGTGCAAAGGTCGTTGCCAGCCATGGCGTCGTCTAGTCATGGTTTTGATTTTTCGAGATCTTCACGGAAGAAACCCTAATGAAACACTCAAAATCTTCATGAGTTCATGGCTACTCTTAGCTTCAGAAATTGCAGAGACGAAGAAAAAGACTTGGTTTTTATTGGAAGGGATTAATCATTAATAATGTGAAAATTTGGGTTTACTTTTGATTTTATGTTGTTTTGATTTTAATTTTAATTTTAATAATTTTGTTTGTATATGAGAAGGTGAAGCAACGGTCGGGTTTTCAAATTTTGAAGTAACGCTCGAATCTACTTTTAATGATTAGGTAACCTTTTAACGTGACGAGTTTAAATTGGCCCATTTAAGTTTATTGGGCCTAAAATGGGCCTTCTTTGCATTATATGAGCGTTTTCTTGTAGATATAGGCCTATATGTGTATTTTTTTTTTCTAGTGGATCAGTACCAACAATCGAACAATAACTTAACTAAATCTTGTTTGATCATTAAACGACAAAACATGCATGGGACTTTCTCGATTAAAATGTTTGTAAATAGAACTTTTCTTTTTGTCAAAATACAACTGGCCGGTATAATAGCCAAATTTCTATATAATGTAAACAGGGGAATTTGATTTCTGATTGTCTAAATAAGCTATCTTAATTGGACTTACCGTCCGCCACTAAACTAAAAACTATTTGCAATCGAACTTCTCTTATTAGAAAACATGTTTTTAAATAATAAATATGCCAAACAATAAATCACCTAATTAATTTACTCGTGATTTATCTAGGTATGTGAATTTGAATTTCTTTTTAATCTAGTTAAAAATTTAAATTATAATTTTTTTTATATTTTTTATCAACGGTAAATTATGTTGAGCCACAATTGGCCGGCCCAATAGCCAAATTTCTACATTATGTAGGCATGGAGACTCGATCCCAAATTATGCAAATGCGCTGCCTTAAGTGGAATTACCACCTGCCACTAGACTAGATGCCATTTGCAATTTAAATTATAATCTAGATATTAAATTTTATAGATTCAGTGATTATTTGTTGATAAAACATAAAAATTAAATATAATTCTTTACAAGAAAATTTTTACAAGAAGAATAATTCTGGACGAAACCGAGTAATTATATAGATATAAAAGTAAGAAAATTCGTAAGCAGTGTTCCATTTTCTGAGCGAGAATTAAGATAGATATTCTGCAAAATTATTTATGTTTGAAACATAAAATATTATTCACTTACTCTACCATACTAGAATAGGAAAATATTTTTATATCGTTTTTATGAAAAACTCAGAATTTTCCACCAAGTATTTTATACGCATACCACTTGACTATATTAGGCCTACTAGACTGATGTTTTACGTTCATTTTCTTTATCCTGGTCAATAAAAAATGATTTCTAGTATTTTAATTTATGTACATTGATAATTATTGATGAAAGAAAGAGTTATGTATTAGTTTTTGTTCAATCCAAAATAATTAAGAGAAATTAAGTTTAGTAATAACGGATAATTCTTAAATTATCAAAATAATAACAGTCAAAAAAAGACAACTATGCCAATTTTAATTTTATAAATAACACATGTTCGTTGCAAGTGGCATTTAGTTTAGTGGCAGATGGTAAGTCTACAAGAGACATGCGCACTTGCACATCCTAAGATCGAGTTCCCCCGATTGCATTTGCAAGAACTTGGCTAATGGGCCGGCCATTTATAGCCCAATGTTGACAAAAAAAAAAAAAAACACATGATTTGTTCGTGTGAGATTTTTCACTTTCTTAAAAAAAACTACTAATAATATTATTATCATGTTTTTAGTTATGTTATATATATGTATATTCAAATTTATAGAGTTATATTTATATTTATTGTTGTAAATTCTCTATAACTCATTGTATTTATTATAATTCTTTCCATTATATATATATATATATATTTGTTATATGTACAACCAAAATATTATGGATCTACAAACCTTGTTATCATGTACACTTTACATTATATTAATAACTACATCATTATTGTGTTGAATATATTTACTTCACTCACTTTTTTTATATTCATTTCGAAACCACAAAAATATTATTCATGTTACAAATGTAAATTAGTTCATTATAACCTCTATAACTTAATACTTTATAAATTAAAATCTTGAAAATTTAATACATTTTTATCCCAAATTTAAGATTTTATTTAATTAATAGCTTTGAAATGAATAAAAAAATCATAGTCTTAACGTTATAAATTTATACAAGTTTAACTATACTAATACATCGTCATGTTCTTGTAATCATTATACATTATATCTAAGATATGTATACATATAAACACATACAGTATATTATTCATATAGACTAGAGAAATAAAACATATAAACTTGTTCTTTAAACAAAAAAAAGAACAAAATATAAATATATATATCAATACCCAAAATTGAGTTTGGCAAAAAAATATGTGTTTAACATATGTATTATATATTATATAATATATAATACAATAGATTAATTTGTGGAAAAAGTGGTGCAAGACTGTGGAAACTGTGGCGAATCTCCGTCACTTTTTGCATCAATATTATTATTATTATTATTATTATTATTATTATTATTATTATTGTCGTTATTACCTCCTCCGATAATGTTTGAGATCGCCGCCGCAAGCGCCGCCGTGAAATTCGGATCCATAGCAATCGCAGCTCTTACTGAATCAACCATGTCACGTGGTGGTGGTTGTGGACCCAACAAATTAGGTAATAATAACTGCGAATTATTATTATTACTACTCATTGACCTAATTTGATTAGCGTTTGGTAAAAACGCGGTTGGACCGTAAAACTGCGGTTGCGGTTGTAACGTTCGAGGCGGGTTAGTGAGGTCTAAGGTAATGGTGGGGAAAGGAGCAGAAGCAGAGAGTGTAGCGATTGTGGAAGTATAAGGAAAGTTATGGTAAAATGAAGATGATGATGATGACGTGGCGGAAGGATTTGAGAGAGTTTGGTGGAGGTTGCTTGCGGAGGAGCCGGATAGAAGCATTGCGGCTGCGGCGGAGGTTGTTGCGGCCATTGCGGTGGCTGAAGGTGGAAGAGGATGGTTGTGGTTTCCTTCGTATGTTGTTGTTAAGATTGTTGTATCTTCTGCACATCTTTGGACCTATATTTTAATCAAAAACACAAACAAATATATGTTATTATTGTTACATTAATAATTGAGGTCGCCGAAAAGGTGGTTCAGTGGTGTAGTCACTTTACAAATCATAAGACATTAGAGATCGAACCTCCTACATGCAGTAATAGAAACGGTATTTAAAAGCTATTACGATAATTGACAAAAAAAAAACTCTAGACTCTAGTTTTTTTCTATAACTAATATAGTATTGGAAAAAATATTATTATTACTCTAAATAATTGAGTTATTCTAAACTCTAAACTCTTTTTTTTAATCTAATATATTATGTTAGAAAGGGATTTGCCTTTCTTAATTTGTTTTTGTTAGGCTCTAATCCGACCAACCGTTGTTAATACCAAATTAACATGGTCTAAAACATTCATCAAAATTAAACACACCATAATTAACTATGCGCTTAAGCCACTAATTCACTAGACTAGTGATTTAAAGTTTCTAATGAGTTTAATGCAAATCATGAATAAGATTTTTAGAACAACATATGCTATTTTATGTTGTAGGTTACTTTCCCTAGACACAGAATCAATCAGCAGTTGGTCAATCAGTGTAAAGATGTGTAAATCATCTTTCCCAAGAACATAGAATGTTAACATAAAATGTTCTTTATATGGCTTTGAATTAAACTAGTTTTTACATTAGTTTCTGGTTTTTGTTTTGGAAAAACTAGTTCTTAGTTTAATTATGATTTCACTAAAAAGAATTTTCAAAATCTTAAAACAGCTTTTACGTTAAATCTCACAATTCAAGATTTTGACTTTTTGTTTTTATACAAATTAGGAAAAACTAGTTTTTGAGAATCCAACATCGATTTTCTGAAAACTAAAAAGTAGTTTTTGCAAATAAAAACTAAGATGCAAAAACAAAAACCAAAATCAAAATCTAAAAGCCAGAAAGTGTTACCATTCATAGCCTATAAATAATATGAACGAAATATATTTTCAGTATAAGAATAGTAGAAGAAAAAGAATTTAATGGTTTTTTAAGGGTTTCTTAACTTATTTTATTATTAAAAATTTAAGAAATTCTTAAGAAGTCCTATAAAAGTTTCTTATTTAAGAAACTCATAAGAAACTTTTTAATAGGTTTCTTAGCTTGTTTTATTATTTTATTATTAAAATATATATTTTTAATTCATATTTTCTCATTGAATAATATTTAAAAAACTTTAATAAGAACTCTCCAATAATGTTGCTCTTATGATATATTACAAACCTGTTTACGAACAGGACATCCAACAGCCATGGTGCAACGATAATAAGCTCGAGGACATGGATTTCCTTTAGCCATTTTCTGTCCGTATTTTCTCCATTGACATCCATCATTTACCTATCAAAAATAATAATAATATTGACTCATTAATTATTCAATAACTTAACTATATGTAAAAACAAAAACCAATAAGATGTATAAATATAAATTAAAAAAAAAGTTACCGTAGTAGCATCAGATCTTGCTCTAACCGAAACCCTAGCTTTTCTAAAAGGTAATTGATCATGAGGATTTTGTTGCTCTTGATCATTATTATTACTCTTGATTTGATCCAATCTTGGAGTTTTTGGTGACACATCACGATCATCCACGTCGTGATCTGGTGACCGTCGACGTTTCAAAGTGGTGGTCGGAGTTTCGTTGTTCATGAGTTTGTTCTCTTGGGGAGGAACAATATCCTTTTCATAAAAAATAAAAACTTATAATTAGTATGATGAATTTCATTTTCTTATGAATATTGAAACAAAAAGACGTAAGAGATTAATGCAAAAAAATGAAAATAATATATATATATATATATATATATATATCACTACAAGAAAACAGGTCGAAAACCGACCAACGTTCCGACCGGATTGGGTTTGTCGGAATTTTCCGACAAAAAAAACCGACAAAAGGCCACATTTTGGACAATAATCGCAGCGTTGTCGGAAGTGGTCGGAAATTTCCGATCGATAATTGATCAAATTCTCGACATAAACAATGCCCATCGATAATTTTCGATTGGACATACAGATTATTCGAGATTCTGTAAAAGATTCTCGACGATAATATGAGAATCTTTTATGGATTCTGGATAAACTTACATTTATCTTGTAAAATGGTAAATGATAAACTTAATCTCGACGGAATATCTGTAACAATTTTGTGTTTTGGATATTTATTACAGAATGTAGAGTACAATGAAAATGATACCTTAACTTGATTAAGTAAACTCTTATAGAGTACTGATCAAGTCAATAAGACAAGTTATACAAACACACATATATCTATTCACCTATGGACGTATTAAATATTAAAAATCTAAGACAAAGACTTATGCATATATTATAGACAAAAGAAAATATGATGCATATACAGGGATCAACGTACCTAACTATAAACGAACAAATTTTACGTTGATATAAAATGCTAAATAAATAAAGTTTTCCTAAAACAAAAAAAATGGTTTTTTTTTTGGTTTAAAATATCTCAGAAAATCCAATAAAATTCTCGATTTCATAGTTGTAAACAAAAACAAAAGAAAACAAATCTTAGTCGAGTCGTTGTCTATTTTATTTTTCTTTATCAAATAAAAGTTGCATTTATTTGTTTGCTATATATATGGCTTTTAAAATTTAAGTATTTTCGATGCCGATAGAAATTCTGACTCCTTAACTGAACTACATCCATAAAATTGCTTTCACATTTCAATTGATAAGAACATATACAAAAATCACAATTTATCTTCTAATAAAACGAATTATTGTTATCATTAATATTATTATCATTTTTAAATGATTTTATAAAATGATTAGTGAAGTACCTCATGTTGTTTATGAAGACCTTCAATCACTTGTGTCTGTCTCGCTAACAATACTCTACTTTGAAGATCTTTGTATCTCTCACTGATCTCATCTAATAAATGCTTTAGCTTTTGATTCTCTTCATGAAGCTTCTCTAGTTCCAATTTCAACCTACTAATCTGTTAATTATAATTATAAATCTTCATTTTTATGAATAAGAATTTAAAAATGGCAGAAAACAATGAATTAAAAAAGAAAAAAACGCATTTAAATACAATAAATAAGATCTATTTTCTGATCATTTATTTTACAATTGTAAAATTTTTTTCTAAGTAAACTAATGAAATTGCAAGTGACATTTAGCCTAGTGGCATATAGTAAGTCTACAAGAGGCGAGCGCACTTGCACATCCGGGAATGAGTCCCTCACTTGCATTTGCAAGAATTTAGCTAATGGGCCGGCCATTTGTGGCCCAATGTTGACAATAAAGAAAGTAAACTAATGAAATTCTATCCAAAAATAATATAATAATAATATTTTTCTCCATCCGAATTCGACTTAACGTATATCTACACAAACTAGAATTTAGCTTTTATCGATCTAATTGTTGACCAAATTTACTAAAAAACATATAATAATAATAAAATAATACTTACTTGAGTTGTGGTTTTATCATCGTTATCATAACTTGATGTTCCAAGTCGATGTGAATTGAGCAAACTTAATTCATCCTAATATGTGAAAATATCGTATTTATTAATTAAAAGCATCTTAAATATATAAATTTATTCATGTCTATGATCTAAAGCTTACATTAGAAATAGAAGCTCCAACGATCGTCGACCTTCTTACATGACCAAGATCGGACGGCTGAATTTTAGTGGCGAAGAAATCAACTTCTTTGATGAACGGTTGGTGATGATCTTCTTCAACCGTAGATTTATTAGGTTGATGATCCTTTGAAGGAGAATCTCGCCGGAGAAATTCACCGGAGTGTAAGAACTCTATTTCACGGCGATCTTGACTATGTTCTTCCATTTAGAAACAAAGAGAGAGAGAAAGAGAAGAAAATAAAAGTTTTATAATAAAAGAGAGAGAGATATATAAAGACTAAATTTATAAGGATAAGTAGTTGTGTAAAGTCTTAGCTAAAGGTTTCTATTTTCAACGAGTAATCACTCTTTTGTCAAATGTTATAAATATATTAAAAAAACAAATGGTTTGTTCAAGTGTTTATTTTTTTTATTTATTTTATTAATAATTTTTTTTTTGTCAACGGCAGACTATATTGGACCACAACTGGCCGGCCCAATAGTCAAATTCCTACATAGTATAGGCATGGAGACTCGATCCCAGGTTATGCAAATACCCTGCCATAAGTGTACTTACCGTCTGCCACTAGACTAGATGCCATTTGCATTTTATTAATAATTAGATTGATAAATTTCAATACATAACTCATTTCCAATCTATTTACATCAGTCTATGAAAATGACTGTTTGTTTAAGTGTTGGATTGCTTTTCTAAAAAAGATTTATCTTTATCATTTATAACGGCCAATATTCTTATCCTTTCCTAAAATTTTAAATAATATTATATGGAGATTATATAATTTTTTGAAGTCAAATTCTATATAAAAAAGTAAATGTAAATTTAACTATTTGATAAATACATTTTCCTAATTATCTATTCTTATTTTTCACCAAAATTTAATTTTATATAGTTGTTAACTTCGTATGATAATATAAAAATGACCAAGCAACTATTTGGGTTTTACTTTTTATTTATTTATTAGTTTATAGGTAATTTAAGAAATTGTATAATGATTATATAGTTGGGAATTTTGTATTTACTTACTCAATCTTAAACATAAATGGCAACCATAAAATGTGATTTTATTTTGTCATATAAATATGCTGAAAACATTATTTATGATCAGCATTAGTTTGACTCTTTCTTTT
The DNA here is from genome assembly GCA_023374145.1 of Lepidium sativum. Taxonomy (NCBI): domain Eukaryota; kingdom Viridiplantae; phylum Streptophyta; class Magnoliopsida; order Brassicales; family Brassicaceae; genus Lepidium; species Lepidium sativum. The sequence continues at coordinate 15,717 of JAKUCM010002211.1, read as the reverse complement.
ACCTTAAAAAAATGGAATTCATTTACAAATTCAAAGATATTAGGAGGTTCTAAAACGTTTGAATTTTTATTTTCAATCTTAAATGTCTTTATTCTTATGTTGTTTTCATTCTAATTTTCTAAATCAAGATATAATTATAGAGTCAGAAATGTGCACGTGTCAAAAGATAAAAGAGTAAGATGGAAATAGTGACATGTGAATTGGAAGATTAAATGTAACAGTTAGGCCTAAGCATAAAAACTAATACCTGAAATTCGAACTAAAACCAACCTGAAAAAGAAAAATCAAACCCAAACCGAACCCGAAAAAATATTCGGATGGATCCTATATTTATATATCCGAAAAACCGAATCCGAATTCGAACCGAAACCGAATTAATAAAAGAACGGATACCCGAAACATTTTTGTTAAATTTAAGCCATTATAAATTTATTTTATTAAATATTTACTATTTTAAATTTTATATAGATTTATATATAAATATCTGAACCCAAACCAAACCTGACCCAAAAAATAAAAATACTCAAATAGGTCTTAAATTAATAGAATCGAAAACCTAAAACCCAACCCGAACGACCATGCCTCCTAGTGACAGAATTCCGTTTAAGTAGCCGTTAAGTTGACGGAGAAGAGCGTTTTCTAGAAGTCAACGGAGTTGACGGCACGGCATAACGGTGGCACAATCTGACGGTGAAGAAACGATAAAGAGAGTGGGACCCAGAGAAGGAAGAAAAAGTATACCAAAGTCTCATTTATTTTGCCTTTTTCCTTTTTATTTATTTATTATAAACTATTTTTAATAGAGATTTGTACAAAAGAAAAACATTCAAGTCTCATTAATTTACAATTTATACTTTCGAAATACAAATGAATCCTGTGAAGTTATAGATAATATGTAATATAATTTGTTTTACGATCATATATCAGATATATATATATATTTTTTAACATATCGAACCATTTCCTTTGTATTTTCCATTTAGTTTTTTTTCTTCTTATTTTGTTAATATCGTATTCCTTTTATTTGGGTTTAGTTTTTGAAAATTTTGAGTTGTCTGCCAGATTTTGTGATCAGGTCATGCGACTTTTGATTATAGTTTATTAATCAAATCATACGAAAAAACATATTGAACCGTTTTTTGTATAAATATTTGTTAATATTCATGTAAAAAACTTTAAATTGTTAGACGTATGTAGTTTAATCGATTTGTTTTTGATATAGGTTGATATTTCAGTTACATCATTTATGCTATGAATTAAATCTTATTAATTTAGTTATTAATTGCTGACAAAAAAATTAAATAATACTTTTTATATATTTAAGAAATAAATTTTGTAAAATAGTTAAATATTCATTTTAGATATATTTTCTTCAAAATTTAATTCTAGAAAATTATATTTATTTTATATAATATTCAAGTTTTATCAAGAAAACAGAAAAATCAAATACCTTAGTCTAATCTGTCATCGTCAACGAGGTCAGGAAAGACAGTCGTGCAAGGTCATTAGAATATATTCATATATGTATTACAGTTATGTTAATTATTTGAGATTCAGATTTGATATCTCTGTATTGATTCGATTCTAACTTTTTAGTATTATAAATTCTAACATATAAAAACTCTTTAAAGTATTAAAGTATATACAGCATTTCAGATTTGCATTCCGTTAATATAATTAAGAACTCGATTAATCCAACTATATTTATTTTTTATCAACTAATTTAGTGATTTTTTTTGTCAACATTATCCACAAATGGCCGACTCATTAGCCAAGTTCTTGCAAATGCAAGCGGAGGGACTCGATCCCAGAATGTGCAAGTGCGCATGCCTCTTGTGGACTTACCACCTGCCACTAGGTTATATGCCACTTACAATTTAGTGAGTTTTAAATCATGTTCTTATTATTACAGGTAGGATGTTCGATCTATAGTATCTTAAAAATTTGTAAAATGACTATACTATTAGGTCATATGTTCTCGGCAATCAAGCTATATTTATTTTAAGAAAATCTTTATTACATAATCTTTTGATATATGCAAATATTTTAATTCAGTTTTATATATTAATTATAAGTTTTTTTATTTGTTAAGCATTCTAGAGTTTTTTCCTTTTTTGTCAATAATGGGCTACAAATTGTCGGTCCATTAGCCAAGTTCTTGCAAATGCAAGTAGAGAGATTCGTTCGCATGATGTGCAAGTGCGCATGACTCATGTGGACTTACCATCTGCCACTAGACTAAATGCTAATTTTTTCCTTTACAACTATGAATAAAAATGCTAATTTTTATTTTATTTTTGGTTATGAATAAGTATGCTAAGTTAAAGAAGAAAATACATAAATTTAATTAGAAATTGACATACAATATCTCTAGAAGCTCGATAAACGTTGTAGCTATGGATATTTTTCAATTGGGAAAAAAATCATCCGAGACTTGGACCAACCTAAAGGCTACTACTATATATAGCACTGAACTTCCAATTTTTTATTATTTTACGTTTACTAATATTTATTTTTTCTTGCAATTCAAGAATTTTTTAGGGATGTGCACTCTATAAATTGATCTTTTCTTCAGAGATCCAAAATGTGCAATAATCATATGTCTATATCTAAAACTATTGTGAAATAATTTATTGAGTTAGAAAAATTAAACCCACAAATGCATACGCTCAATATTTTACATTTATTGAAACACTTTTCATATCATAAATATAATACAACAAAACTTACTAATATATCGCGTTAAAAAAAACTTTATGTGGGAAAGTATTACATGCACAAAATAATTTTGTGTTGTTATATATACATGCAGACAGTGTTTAGTAATGATATTCGATGAGCTTGTTTTTTTTTTTTTGTCAACGGCAAATTGCTTCGATTTCTGGTTGTGCAAATGAGTTGCATTATGTGTATTTACCGTCTGCCACTAAACCAATAACCATTTGCTATTCGTAGAGCTTGTTAAATGAGTTACATAATTTATTTATTAATTATTAATAGAGATATTTTTCTGTCAATTTTAATTTTATTATTGGATTGATAAGGTTGATTTGTAGCCAAAATATATATATTAAAATATATTTTTATTTCCCTTGTATCAAAAAAAAATCAAACTTTCGTACTTTAAAATTTGTAAAACGACTACTACCATTAAAAGCATGTCCCCGTCTTACTAATAGAGATATATTAAAATAGAAACATTTTTGTTATCCTATCAAGATCAAATTTTTGTCGCAACATTTTATTTTATTGAACCAGTTTTGTTAATTGTTAAATATATTACGCCAGATAATAATGCATTTACATGAAGTCAAATTTTAGTTAAAAAACTACAAAAATAAACATTTAAGTTTGTAACCATTGACCAAATACCCAAACATATAATAATTTTCTTAAAATTATATTTTGATTAGTATATTAATAAGAAAATTAATTTGCATAAAATTTTTGTGAATGATTTTAATTAAAAGAAGAAGGTGAAATGGAAAATTCTAACATGTTGGTTTTTATTTGTCAACAATTTCATTATCATAGTACATGAATTACTAAAACAATCACGAACACTCTTTCCAACATTGCAAACCAAACTATATATATGTTTTCTGTTTAAATACATATGTATCAAAGAAATATAAAAAACATTAACATGGATTTTGAGACTCAGAAAATTATTGGGAACTTTGAAGCTTGTTAATTTTTTTTTTGTCAACTACCCTATTGGTTTTTAAATTCCCTAATACTACTACAGGTAGGGGATTCGATCCTGGGTGCTTTGAGAATTTGTAAAGTGACTACACCACTGGGCCACCTGTCCTCGGCAGCTTGTTTATTATTATTTTTTTCTTTTTTTTTTAACTGGGCCACAAATAGCCGGCCCATTAACCAAATTCTTGCAAATACAAGTGATGTGACTTGATCCCAGAATATGCAAGTGTGCATGTGTCTTGTAGATTTATCACATGCCACTAGGTTAAATGCCATTTGCAGCTCGTTAATTATTTAGTTGACTCATATTATACACAAAATTCCCAAAAATGCGAGGTTAAAATATGATTTCCTATTGGTTGACGTAATAAATGCTATCAAAGAATTGAAATATTCATCATTTTTTTTCCATTAATAAAATTTTAAGTCTTTGTTATAACATGCAATTGTCCTTCACGTCTACTCGTCGAGTCTCTTATAGAAAATCATTTTTCTTATGAAGGTTAACTAAAATGTGGACATATATAACAAAATATATGGAAAATAGTTAATAATTAATTACATGAAGATGTGGAAAGAAATTTGGTCAATGTAGTAGAAGATGCCATGTTTCTAGTTGACACTGAAATCTACAGCTGGAAGGTCCTTTTCTTTTAGGTTATTGTTTATTATTAATATGAAATAATCATACTTAGTATATTAAAAATAAGAAAAAAAGAGAGACCACATTTAATAATTGGTAAATAATTAGAATAGAGAAAATTTTAATATATTGCATATAATTTTTATCTAGTATCTAATTTCAACTTTGAAGTCGTGATCTTTGCAATTTCCCATGTGAGAAGATTTCAATCAGCAAGTCAATGATAAGTTTATATATACATTTATAAATATATGTATGTATATGTAATAAATGCAATTCTATTTTATTCATGAAGTGATAAAAAAATAGAGTTTAAGTTATTAATTAGATTTTATTAAACTAATTCAAAGTTTAGCAAAGTGATGTTCTCAATATTTATAAAACGATTTAGTTTTCTAAATTTTTGTGAATTTTGTGTTCTGCAGAAACATTTTTCTTGACTGTAAAAAATTTCTATATATAATATATTATATTTATATATTAAAAAGACAATATACAAGAGGAAACTGTGCATAAGATTAGGGTTAAAGAGACTGTTATATACTTAACTCAAATCTTGATTCATATAAGATTAGGGTTCAAGTCCAAAGCATAAACCAAAACAAAAATTAAGGTCAATTTACTTGTCTTGTCCCTTCATTTTTGTTAATATAATCAAACTAGTTAACACATGTTTAGTGAGTAAATGATATTTTTTCAAAAAGTTATTATTAAAAAATTACATAAATGAAATTATATTTTTTTTGCACTACTTGCACGTATCGATGTAACATTTTTTGAAGCTTCATATATAGATTGTCAAATAGTTAAGAAATTATTACTACAGTTTTAGAAAAAAGTAGAATTCGACTTTAAAAAATCGTGTAGTTTTGCATGATCAAATTTAGAATTTGGAAAAAATTTGGTGGTGAATCTAACGCAAATCTATACTTACACAAACTTTAGAAGATATGAAAACCCAATCTCATTAGTTTTCTTTTGAGGAAATTGAAGAAACTTGAAGATAAAGAGAAAATCTTAGACTATAAATTACAACTTTATAATAATTTAGAAATCTACACACAGAACATTAATAGAAATTATTGTGTATTGTGAATTTCAGTGTTTTCAATACCACATAAATGCAACGCAATGAATAAAATTACAGATTTTCCGCACAAATGACATGGAAATTTAGCATAAAATTTCTTTCATCTTTTTGTTTTAACTTGCCATAATCTAAAGATAACTACTGCCTTTATATAAAGGTATTTTTTGGTCTAGTATTAGATGGTAAATCCATTAAAAATATGTGTATTTGCACAATCAAAAATTAGATATCGTTACTTACATTATATAGAGATTTAGCTAATGAATTGATCAATTATTGCCCATTATTAAAAAAATATATTATTTTTATATCTATAACCAACCACTTTTTCTTTCTTTAACATATATATAGCTATTGTCCCCCAAAAATGAATAGCATACGAATATATATACTATTTTTTTTGGACTAAGAAAAAAATATACTTTGAATATTTAATAATTTCCAAACAAAAACAAAATACAACTGGAAATAAAGTAGAAAATACCCAAAATAAAGTCTACAAATTAGTCCCACACTTTGCCCACACGTTTGTAAGAAAATATACAAACTCATAATAATAAAGAGCCAAAAATTGGCCCATTTTTTTCTTCATTATTAGTTATTTATTTATATTTATTTTTACAATGTATAACGTATATAATACGTCAAATATAAATCAAATAAGAAGATTTTTATCAAGAAAATATGGCCCGCAGCTATAATCTCGTAGTTGTTAACTAGCTTGATTTATTTATTATAAGTTTGACCTCTTAGCTACCTTTATTTACTCTCCTCACATGCTCATGATCTATATAATTTATGTATATTTTATATGCATCAAAGAATATAAGATCTATAGTCCAAATTTTTCTTTAAAACTTTAAACACTATTAAATAATAATAATACAATTTTGTAAAGTTGAATTCTAATAAAAAATAATAGATATGAACTTAATCATTTGATTTAAAAATATTTTTTGTAACGAAAATTATATGTTTTAGAAAAAGATAAAATTTTACTAACTAACTAAATTACCAAAATATTATAACCATAGACTACTATTCTTTTTGTCAACAAATTTAATAAATTACTCAATAGATTTGAAAATGGTATCTCGCGATAAGAGTCTTACATTTTTCATTGTTAAAATTTCAAAATTATTAATTAACAAAAAGAATATTTATAAATAATTTTTTTTTTTGTCAACGGCAAATTATATTGGGCCTTAAGTGGTCGACCCAATAGCCAAATTCCTACATAATATAGTCAGAGGGCTCGATCCCTGGTTGTGCAAATGAACTACCTTATGTGGACTTACCGCCTGCCATTAAGCTAAGAGCCATTTGCTATTTATAAATAATTTACAAAATTGGAAACTGTTCAAAAAATAAATAAACAATTATCTAGTTCATTCTAACCTTTAACAGTTTTAAAAAGAGGTGGTCTCTCGTCTCATTATGTTCACCACACAACCTCTTATATATATTTTTTTTAACATTGGACCACAAATGACTGGTCCATTACCCAAGTTCTTGCAAATACAAGCAGATGGATTCGATCCTAGAATGTACAAGTGTGCTTGCCTCTTGTGGACTTACCACATACCACTAGGCTAAATACCACTTACCGATAAGAGTCTTAATATTAGAAGCTACATATTATCAATTTTATAATTAATTTGGAAATAGATTGAATGTTTGTTCACATAAGTTGAGATTGCGGATTTATTAAAGCCATCAATTGGGTAAATAGAAGCTAAGTTCTCACTATAAATCGAACTAAAACAACAAACCATAATATTTCTTAGAGAAAATTAAGAAATCTACCCTTTTTTAAATGTACTCATCTAAAATAGCCAAACGTTTGGTTAAATCATCAAAACTATCATACATACAATTTCTCCCGCGTGAAATAACCAAAGTTCGATTTAATGTTAAACATCAAAACATTTTTACTAAATAATGTGAAATAACCAAACATTCTAACTTCTTCCGCGTACCCTGTTTTTTTGGGTTATATATCTATTTCAATACATGAAATATATAAGCATTTTTCCATGAAAGGCACTACACATTAATGTCTACATCATATACGAAGTAAGCTAAGGCAATATACAAGAAAAAATAACAAATTTGTCAATGTCCATATATGAAAACAAACTTGTCTATGTCCACGGCAATATGTAAAACATGGATTGTCTATTTTCAAATTATGAAATAGACAAAACTAATATACGAGACAATTAAGATATTTGTCCATGTCTATATATTTTTTATCTTTTTATTTGGCTTTAAAATGGCTTGGTTTGATTACAATTGTTTGGGTTTCAAGCCACAACTACACATCTTTAAAGTACTCTGATTCTCAGTGTACTTTGATGCTTTGGGTTCAAACTATTTGCCCAACTAACTCTCAAAAATCAAAATCTTTTCCAACTCTTTCAACGTAACGAATCAACTCTCTCTCTCAATACCTAAACCCCAAATCCTTGTTTTTCAATTAGTAAATACATTTTCCTAAATCCAATGGCCTTCTCTACTTTTTCCCAACTTTCTCTCTCAACTTCCTTTACTTTACTCTTCTTGTTTATTTTTACTTTCATGACCATAAAATTTGTATCTGCCCAAAAGCAAAATTTTCAATTTAACGCTACTATTTTCAACAAAAACGAAAGTTATTATATTTTTTTGTGCAAAAAAAGCAGTATAAAGTTTTGGGAAGCTAAAACATTTGTCTATTTCATATTATTTTTCTACCCCTTTAAGGTAGTTTTGATGATCATAAGTAATTTAGTACTATTATACAGCCTCGGATCTTGCACCTATAAGTTTCTAAAATTTTGCATCATTTAATTAAATTAATATAGCAAATTATCAACCGTTCCTTTTGTTAACATTAAATTCATAATATATCTCGAAACAAATTCATCAGATTTCTTATAAAAACAAGTGTTGGTTCCATATCAAAGACTTTTTATATGTTTTATGACAATTCACATACAAATTAAATTTTAATAATATAGGTAATTCTAATGTTTTTATAATAAACAAATGAAAAAATAAATTTTAGATTATATATCCTTAGTGGAAAAGTGTCTCAATAGTTAAATCTATAAATGTTGTTTTTTCACCAAAATTTGATTTTAAAAATTTGTGTAAACTCCACTTAATATTGTTTATGATTTTACAAACTAAGCACTCAATCTTACTGTTGATGATTGTAAACCATAAAAATTGTAGTTCTTGAAGTATATGTATTGTCTTGTTATATATATATTTTTGTTTGTTGAATTTTCGTTACATAATTTTTGTATTTATATTAAAAATAATGCAGAAAGCAACTAGGTCCAAAATGAAATGGGACCAACATGTAGAGGGATTAGCCATTAAAATGCCAAGATTTTCGTACCAACTTTGAAAATGGAGCGACCTCTTTAATTTCATATCCACATTTCATTCAACGTTTCACACTCACTCCTTATTCAATTTTTGTTCTTTTTCGACTTATTAATTATTTATGACGACGCACATAATGGTTGTTTTTAAGCACGAAAGTACATTTATACATGAAGACTATAGACAAATATATTAAGTATAGACTTAGCGAAGCATCGATCGTTTTTATATCTTTGTTAATTAGTTAGGTTTCAATGTCTTTGGTATTGCTAACGTAAGAGCATGATCAATGGAGAACGTAAGAGCATGATCAATGGAGAGACCTTCAAAGGTTTCTTAAAAAAAAAAAAAATTAAAAAAGCAGAACCAATACGGGTTCGTCATGTGGTGAACCCGTCTCTTAAATAGGCAATGCAAGAGACGGGTTCGCCGTATTGGCTCCGATTTTTTTTTTTTTTTTTAAGAAACCTTTGAAGATCTCTCCATTACACATGGTCTAATCGTTCTTTCGATAATATCCTGACACATGTCCATCTACTCAATGTGAAGTGTCGATTGTTTATATATATATATTTTAAATTGATATTTAATATTTCTTATGGTAAAAATGAGTATACTATAAAGTAAAAAAAACAATAAAATAGAGTAAGTAAACTAAAAAGAAATGAAGACATAATAGGGTTTTGTATATAATTAATTAAGAAATTCTTAACAGGAAATAAAATGAACAAAAATTTATCAAATAAATACAACATAACTATGACTTTTACTAGCAACGATTATACAATTATAATAGAAAGAAAACATGCGAACCCATCGTGGCGAATCCATATTGGTTCTATTTTTATTATTATTATTATTAATTTTTTTTTTAAGAACCCCTAAGAGATTCACTAATTTGGATGATCTTACTACATACTACTAGACTCAAAGTAATCATTTGGTCTGGTCAACAACAACAAAAAATCATGCGGTCAAAAGTAAACCTACAATGTTTTTCTTTGCTTTAATTTGCAAAATGCATGGCTTTTTCTTTGACGATATTTGACATTTGAACCAAATCTTGTTTATTAGTCACATAAAGAATTGACTATAAATGGTTGGTATCAAAAGAATTGACTATGTAAAGACCTATGGACCGATGGTTATGGCTTGCGTCTTGATCAGATCACGCCTTTTGTTTCAGCGACAAGTCCTCTGCGACTAAGAGCTAATGTTCTAGACAACATCACGAGATCTTATGTCTAATGTCGAAAGATAGAGAAGACATATTAGTGTTTCGGCTATGTGTGCCAGGTTTGTAGGCAAGATGATGAGTCTATTATACACATCCTACGAGACTGCTAAGTTATGGCCGGGTTATGGTGTTGCCTTTTACCTGCACGATTGCAACAAAATTTCTTCGATATGTCTCTGTTAGAATGGCTCTACACGAATCTTGGGAATTCAAGAGCCATTGAGGAAAGAAAATGGTCCACAGTGTTTGCATTAGCTATATGGTGGGCTAGAAAATGGAGATGTAGTAACATCTTTGGAACTACGAAGAAATGGAGAGATAGAGTTCGATTCATTACAAATCTAACACATGAAGTTTCTCATGTGAATTCTCTGGTGCAATCTAATTCACGTGTCTCGGGTAATAGGTCATAGAGAATAATTGGATGGATTAAGCCTCAAGAGGGATGAGTTAAATTAAACACCAATGGTGCGTCTAGAAGAAACCCGGGCCTTGCAACTGCTGGTGGTATTTTGCGGGACACAAACGGTATGTGGATTCACGGTTTCGCTCTGAACATAGGGATATGATGTGCGCCTTTAGCCGAGCTTTGGGAGGTTTACTATGGCCTTATCATCGCTTGGGAAGGGAATTTCAAATGCGTGGATATGGAGACCGATTCAGAGATCGTGGTTACTATTCTTAAGATAGAAATAAGTGATTGTCAAAATAATAGAGAATTTTAAATGTATGGATATAGAGACCGATTCAGAGATCGTGGTTACTATTCTTAAGATAGAAATACGTGATTGTCAAAATAATAGAGAATTTTAAATGTATGGATATAGAGACCGATTCAGAGATCGTGGTTACTATTCTTAAGATAGAAATACATGATTGTCAAAATAATAGAGAATTTTAAATGTATGGATATAGAGACCGATTCATAGATCATGGTTACTATTCTTAAAATAAAAATAAATGATTGTCAAAATAATAGAAAATTTTAAATGTATGGATATAGAGACTGATTCATAGATCATGGTTACTATTCTTAAGATAAAAATAAATGATTTTCAAAATAATAGAGAATTTTAAATGTATGGATATAGAGACTGATTCAGATATCGTGGTTACTATTGTTAAGATAGGAATAAGTGATTGTCTAAAGCAACTAGGTCCAAAATGAAATGGAACCTCTTTAATTAATTTAATATCCACAATTCATTCACTACAAGAGAACATTTGTTTAGGGACCATATTTTACAACGTTTTTGGGACGTTGTAAAATAGGGAGGTATTTGCAACTTCTTTACGACGTTTAGAAAAAACGTCGTAAATGAGTTGTAAACATACAACGAAAATAAACGTTGTAAACAAGTCGGTAATTTACGACTTTTTAACAACGTTTTCCCATTGCTTCAACAATTCGTTGTGAATAAGTCCCTAAGTTGCAACACTTTTACGACCTCTATAATTTACATCGAATTAACATCGAATGTCAAAGTAGGTACACACGTTTTTCTTGTTACGTAAAAGGTTTAAATAAAATTTAAACTTGGGAGTTGTAAAAGTGTTGGTAAATTTAAAATTACGTTGTTAAAACGTCACTACTTTACAACTCTTTTACGACTAAAACTGTTTACAACCCACCGTTCACACACGGAAAAGAGCACCTAGGAGATATGATGACGGTGGTGTCGCCCAAACTTATGCAGTAGAGGGAGTTCCTGATATTTTTTCCCCAATTGGACGTCTCAGTGGAAAATTAAAAGAAGTTTGGTGGAGTAGTCCCGAAGACCGCCACGTGGCACACACATTGCACTGAAGTGCTTCCGTTTGAAAGGTATATATATATATATATGTATTGTGTATAGTTAATGAAATGTGTATTACTTTAAATTAACATATTTTTATATACATGTGTAGTTTATTTGTTAGTCAGGTAAAAGAAACTATTGAAGGAATTTCAGATGCAGAAGTACTTAAGCGGAAAGATATGCACTTCAACAGAGGTGTCCGTTACAACAAATTTGGAGTTGTGGACGTGAATGGGAGGAGAAGATACAACAAGTTTGAGCCTTTCGTCTTAGCATCGCAAGCAGAGCAAGTTAGCTTCATTCCATATCCAAGGATCAAAGAGTCAGGCAACAATTGGTTAGCTACAGTGAAGATCACACCTCGTGGGCCAATTATTGGATGTGGAGATTTACCGTTGCAGGAAGAATCATGTTCAGCTATACAAGTGCCAGAGCAAGCTACAGAGCTAGTGATTCTTATCGATCCGGAAAACCGAGAGTATGAGGATCTCCCTGAAGAAGACGTTGACGATGAGGAGCGTGACGATTTTGTAGAAAGTGATAATCCAAGTAGTGGAAATGGTAGTAACGGTGAAGAATCTGATTGACACTACGGTTTATACCATATGAAAAATTAATGTATTGTTGGAGGATTATCATGTATTTTACGTTATGTCAATCTTTTATAAATCATTTAAATTTAGTAAATTCATAAATCATTCAAAGTTTAATAAAACTAAGTTTTACATATCAATCAAAATTTTATCAATCTAAGATCTATAAATAAATCTACAATTCCGCAAAACACTTAGGAAAAAAACTTAGAAAAAAATAAAATAAAAAAACGTCGTAAAGACGTTGGCGAACCAGAACGTCGTAAAGACGTTGCTAGTTGCCAACGTCTTTACGACGTTTCTCTAAAAATTTCTCATTTCTAAATTTTGTATAATTTAAATCACACTCTTATAATTTAAATCATACTCTTGTATAATTATAAGAGTATGATTTAAATTATAAGAGTGTGATTTAAATTATAAGAGTGTGATTTAAATTATACAAAATTTAGAAATGAGAAAAATTAAAAAAAAAACAGAACGTCATAAAGACGTTGGCAACTAGCAACGTCTTTACGACGTTTCTGGTCGCCAACGACCTTACAACGTTTCTTTGATTTACGTAACGGGTATTTTGATTAAACATAACGTCTCAATGAATTGCACCGTAGTGGTACATTGAATCAACATTTGCCAACTTCTTTACATCGAAAACGTTGTAAATTCGTCCCCTAAATTTACAACTCTTTCACGATATTTCATGAATTCCCAACTCGTTTACAACTCCACCTTTTCCCTATAAATACATCACCAATTTTGCAACATTATTCCATCATTCTCCATTCCACATTCTCTCTCTAAGGTATCACTCTCTCCCTTCTCTCTACAATTTTCTTTTTTTTTGCAAATTTAGGATTTAAAATTATGTAGGTTGTTTAGAAATGATGTAGTAGGTACAGAATTTAGAATTTAGGCTTTATATATTATTTAGTAGTATACAACGTCTAATTTAGGAAACTTCGTTTTGTAGGTACAAATTATGGCACCCCCGGAAGCATACACGCCGTGTCCACTACAGTGACATACACGCCGTGTCCACTACAGTGACATACTAAAGCAAACGACGGATGAGAAACTCGCAGCCATGGAATCCATGATGGATATTTTGGTTGCGGGCAATCCACATGCATCTGCGGCTTTGGAGCTTAGACGTCGCAACCTCGGGATTAGGCCTACGGAGAATGTCGAGGTCGATTTGAACGAGTGGGTGGCTGAAGATCAGGACGACCGTAGCTCTGACATGTTCGACGAATTACTTCGTTAAATATTTTGTAATTTGTAATTAAATTTTGTAAAAACATTTTAATTATATATTTTATATTATAATTTTATTTTAATTATTTCATATTTTATTTTAAATACAAAACAATTAAATTTCACAATTTTAATAAAAAAATACATAATAAATTTTAGTCCCTAAGTAGTTGTAAATTATTTCATCTTTAAATAGTTGTAAACACTTTTCGTCTTTAAGTAGTTGTAAACACTTTTCGTCTTTAAGTAGTTGTAAACAATTTCATCTTTAAGTAGTTGTAAAACTTTCGTCTTTACTTAGTTGTAAAGATTTCGACTTTAAAACGTTGTAAAAAACTCGACTCTAATTAGTTGTAAACTAAACGTTGTAAGGACGTTGCTAAGCTTACAATCAACTTACAACGTATATATTGGCATCGACTTTACAACGTATTACTACATTTACGAGGTTTTTACAACTCCCTTTTTACGACATTTTAACAACGTTTTTTTGCGTTGTTAACTTTTACAACGTTTTTACAACATTTTGTACCTTACGACGTGCAAGACACGATGTTTCACGCGGCGTCCCTAATACGTTGTAAAAATCCTTTATAACGCTTTAGGAACAAAAATGAGAGTTGTAAAACATATGTTCTCTTGTAGTGATTCACAGTTACACACTCACTCCTTATTGAATGATTTTTGTTATTTTATGTTCTCTTTCTATTTATTTATTTAATTATTTTTATTTTATATATTACGCATGTGGTCGTTTTCTAAGCACGTAAATACATTTATACATAAAGACTATGCAAATATATTAAATATCTAAGATATAATAACTTAGCATATATCGATCGTTTTTATATCTTTGTTTAGTTAAATTTCAATGTCTTTGATATTGCTATCGTAAGCGTCGTTACGATGAGATATTGACATATGTCCATTTTCTCAATGTGAATTATCGATACTTTATTCATTTCAAATTAATATTTAATATTTCTTTAGGTAAAACTGAACGAATTAATTATAAATTCAAAAACATAAGAGTGAGTAAACTAAAGAACTCGAGAAATAACTCACGCATATTAATAGATTATCACATGCATGTAAACAACCATTAATCAAACAAAAATACCACCAGATTTTGCATTTAGCATAATTTCACAATTACTATTTATACCATAAATCTTGTTTATTACAGACATAAAAAAAATTAACAAATGGTTGGTTTTATAAACATAAAATTAGAAAGAATCCTCGAGCTTCCTTTGAGCTAAGATTTTATATTTAGTTTAATATGTAAGATATATATATTGTAATTTCTTTTTACTACTTTGTTAATTTATTATAGGAATAAGAATTACTATATATATATATAAAGGTATAAGTAAAATTCTTTCCGGGAAATGCATTTGTTTTAAGTGGTCAACTCCACTTCTGCAATCCCTTTTATTTATCGAAGTTTAAAATCATAAACCGCATAATTTTTATATGATATTCTTTAAAAATTTTAAGAAATTTATTTATAGACAGAATCTTGTCTATATAATATAGTTGCCAAAAATGTAAAACTATTTTTACAAATGTAATATTGAAACAATTTTTTCTGGGTCCAAGTTTTTTTTTGTCAACATTCGGTCACAAATAGCCAGTCCATTAATCAAGTTCTTGCAAATGCAAGCGGGGGGAACTCGATTCTAGAATATGCAAGTATGTATGCCTTTTGTGGACTTACCACCTGTCACTAGGCTAAATGCCACTTGCACGTCTTAGTTTAAATAACATTTTGTACTAAAATATATAATTTTACCAAAAAACAGGTAATTTAATTTGTTTGCCTTTAATCTAGTTGGACACTGCCGAGGACAGGTGGCCAGTGGTGTGGTCACTTTACAAATCTTCAAGACACCATGAATCGAATCTTCTACCTGCAAGAATAGGAGTTGGATTTAAAAACCAGTAGGCTAGTTGACAAACAACAATATAACAAATGCTAAGTTTCGAAGCTATGACGTCCAATGTGTGAGACAGGGCCA